>CM060961.1:171709908-171752408 GCA_030765045.1 Tenodera sinensis
AATACAAAGCGCAAGATGTATAACTATATTTGTTTCACAGTGAGTAAAAATTACTATTCCCCACTCATGAGCCTGTAGCAGATAGAAGTTGGAGCCGCAGTGGCCGGGCGGAAGGTGTTAGCCCGTAAAGGGATTTTGCGCCGCGGGATTATTTTTAAAATCACTAGTAAGACTGTCTTTTCTACTTATTCGAATTATAAGTGCTAAATTAAAGCTTAAATTTATAAATACTGTAGATGATTTAAAGAGAACAATGATGCATCATGCTGAAAGGCCTATTGAGAATATCAAACACATTTTTATAACCCTGCAATCAGGCAGAGAAACGAAACGATTGAAGCAGATGGTAATCAGATGACGACAAAGAGGCTGTATATCACCTCAATGCAGCAGCTCATCAAATAAAAACACGTTCAAAGCGAGAGGCATGGAGAGTTAGGCAATTAGCGGAGCTGTATCAAACCATTTCATTAGCTGATCCGTCCTGTAATTGTCTTACACGCCTTTACCCGTTCAGTTCCGACTGTGTACTCCACTGGATTTACTCTTTTATTACGCATTAGTCTATATGAGATGCTTACATGTGCTAATCAAAGGAAGTGGGTATGTTGTCGCAAATTGGAACATATGAATAGATAAATATATACCTGAATTATAGCAGTAATCATAACAAATGAGTTTACTGCTGTTCGAATATTCAATATAGTCAAAACCTTTTAGACTACGGTTACCTTAAAATATTTTTGAGCCAGCATAATTATATAAACTGTCTATGAAAGTTTTGAATATGACATAGTTGAAGAACTACTTGCAATTCTCAGCTTTGATATATTCTTGGACTCCAATTGTAGCAGAAGTTTATTTATTACACGAGATGTGCGTATTCTTACTCTTTTCAAAGTTTGGAAAGCAGAATGATTAATTGAACTTCCACATCGTCAAAACCTGACGTCGATGTCTATACCTACATTACGATTACAGAAGCAAATTTTAATAAACCGGTTGCATGCCAAAAATTACCTTCAATTCTAATTATAAGCTAGATGACTCAGTCGGTAACGTCTGTGGCCCGCAATCTGGAGGTTGCATTTTCGATCCCCTTCCTGATCCATGGTTTTTTTTTAAGTTTTCCCCGGGTCGCCAGGCGAATGCTTAGAAGGATTTCCATCTCCTGTCTCTCCATTTCGTTACATAAATAATTTAATTTCACCCTTCATTCCGTTAGGTTTCTTTCAGGGTTAGAAGTGTTGGTGGGCGTCGCGGCAACAGCACGGCGGGGGAAAAAGTGCGCTCTGGAAATCTATCTCCTGGAGTGGAAGGTGAAGGATTCCGGACCCCCCGAAGAGAGGAGGGGAGCTAAGCCTGCCTCCACCGGGGTGCTTCTAACTGGGAAAATCTACGAACTCAGCGATCTGCTCTGTCGTAGCAACGTTCTGGCCACCCTTAGAATTCATGGTTTCGTCAGGGGCATAGGCACAAAATGTCACCTTTCGGTGGAGGTGCTAAGTCATTGAGTCACTGAGTCAGTTATAAGGTTTCAAAAATTGAGCATTAATAAATATTAAGTAAACTGAACTCAACTACTCTTATTAACTTGCTTGAAATGGGGATGGAGGGTGAGGAAAGGGGGTGAATATTTCAACAGTACAGCTCCTACACACTGCATTATGTGATATCTTCAACTATTACTTAGTTGAGTTTTATTTATTATGGTATGAAGTTGAATGTTTGATTTCTAAACTAAACTGTTTAGAAAAAGTTTTGATACCTTTATACCCCCAAAACTCAAAGAAATCCTTCAATTTTTTCGTCTTTTTTCATTTTGCAAAGAAAAATAAAAACGTGATGCCGAAATCCTAGTCAAAACGATAGTTGCAGAAGACACTTATAATTAAAAGCTGCACAAACTATATGCCATTTTTGAACATCAGATACAAAACTTGAGTACCATACAGAAGCAATACTTTGGCTGAATGTCTGGACTGTCTTGATGACGGGTTTGTGGGTGGAAAATTGATTGGAAATCACATTGAGACAGAACAGCTCAGCTGCAGTGCAAGCAGCAGTGTCCGTCTGCATCGAATAATGTACATATTACTCGTATTTATATGTGAACATATATTTTGAGACCAGCAAGCGTAGGTTAAAACTGCTTTATTTAGATATATCCTTCTTATCGCAGAAATTACAGCATACTTGGTCTTAAGGACTTCAATGCTTTTGTGGTTAAGGTGTATAAGTGACTACTCTTAATAAAAGTCTGATGACTACAGCTGTTGTGCGCATGTACTTGGTTCGAACAGATAATCCACAGAATGATTAGCTTTTGCTTCTGTCACATAATCTTTTATCAGTCTCATCCGCAGCACTAGCAGTGGCTGTACAAACATAACTGTAAAGCATAGAACCAACAACTTCGATATACTTCGACCAGTATATATTTCCATTACGTCAAACCCAGCTTACTAAACCGTCCACTGTTACACAGGGACGGAAGTAGATACGCCACTCCAGGCTAGTAGTAGCCAGTAGTAGCTCTCCAGGCTAGTAGCGGGGGGCATTGAGGGGTCTCACAACCCCAAGTAAGTATCACCGCCGACACGTACCCGGTCTCCGTGGGTATTAGGAACACTGCCCAGCGAAGTCCAACCCAATCTGAACAAGGGGCTCGCGCCACTGCAGTTGTAGTGGTCGAAACTTCTCTGGATATACTCCGACTTTTTTTTTAATTATAAATTCGGATAGTCTAGTACCTATTTTAAGAAAACAGACTGTGTTCCCACTTTATTGTAATTTCACACACAAATTATTCGTTTTTGACATGTCATTTGTATGAGAAAGTACAATAAAGACGGGAATGGTCTGGTCTTTTTTAAGATAGGTGCCAGATATCTGAATAAAATTTGTAATTTAAAAAGTCAGAGTATATCCAGAGGTGTTCCGACCCCTACTCTGATTTTTTCTTATTCGGATGGCTTATTAGCCTGGGTTCTATTTTACATCCCAGACTGTATTTGTCTTTGAGTATTTTAAGTTGTTTACATATTTATCGTTTGTTACAAGATTATACACAATAACGTCTTAATTCCACTATTCTAGTTTTAAAAATAGTCAGAGGCTATTGTGGACTCAACAATCAAAACGGTATGCGGCTATTAAGTTAGCACTCATCCTTTCTGAGGAAGCAATCTCTCAGAAAACCTTTATATATATGGGACACGTTTGAAGTAATGAATGATCTATTTTGAGCATACTGGAGAGGCAAACTCACGTCAAGAAGAAAATCAAATGAATTAAAGTAGCAGTTATAACATACCTTAGGTTAAACCATCCACAATGCAGTCCAGCATTTACCTCGGCACTCACGCTTTGCGAGTAACAGCGACAAATTGCATCTAAGCACACACAATGCCCTCTTGCTGCATTACAGGGACCTCTGTTTCGGTAGCACTGACCATAAAGTCAGGGAGCTTACTTCAAAATGTTTTACCTATTTACCTTGGTGCTAACAACAAAACCAAATTAATCCATGACTAACATGACTATATTATAAAAAAAAAAAAAAAAAAAAAAAAAAAAAGCGTTCTTCATTAGGAGGTATATCAGTTCAAAACTAAAATATTGTTGATATTAAAAATTTCAAGTACTATTTATTAGAAAATGATAAATTCTGTTCAAAACTTCTTGCTTGGCCAATAACTGATAATTATATGTAAACAGATAAAGGCATCTTTTTCTGCTCATAAATTCTTCGATGTACTTTCCCCAAGAATATTGCTTCTGTTAATTGTGGAATGGTGATTATAAATTAAAAAATTCTTAAATGTGTAACGGTTATGTGGATATGAGTGGATAATCTGCCTGTATTTCATGTAAGCTATGAAATTTGGGAAGAGTATATTAAATATTTAAATTATGTACATATTAAAACATTAAAGTCACCCAAAATTAGGTATGTGATACTCGTGGCTTTTTTTTTTTTTACTTGTTTCCTGTCGAAACTTCCTACTTCACATATCGCTTCTCCTTTTTACTTTCTCTACTACGCATAGTAAAGTAGAGGAAGTATTGTACTTCACCCAAAAATTCGATGTCGATATTTCACCGGAAATATGTTTTGGGGCCCCCTGAATAAAAAAAGCATTTTTAGAATAAGTCCGTGTGTGTTTGTCTGTCAGTCTGTGGACAGACATAACTCAAAATAAAAAAGCCGGTGAAAAACCAAAGCTGGTATTTAAGTGTAATATCTTTCAAGAATGCGACACAAAGATTTAGAAGAAAATTCCTCCACCTTAAACTACCCTTTATATGGAAAATTGTTTGAAAACCTTTATTTTCTTAAAAATGGCTCTAACGATTTTGATTAAAATGCCATATGTTTGTGATATTATGACAAATTAAATGTACATCTTGAATTTTCTGGCTATTGCCCATGAAGTCGTGTTTACTCTGGATGACTTTCGCATAACTGGTAAGCTGTAAGAGATAGACCAAATCTTACTATACAAAAATGTAGATCTTGCTAAAATACACAATTTATATCCGAATAATTTTTTGTGGCGTGGACCATTTCGGAGATATTCCTGGTTATCTGTGTGAGTTTTGAAGTACTTCAACTTCTGTCAAATGGAACATCGTTATTCATTTTTATATGTTAACTGAGCTTTAAAGGCTCAGTAGGCTAAAAGCCTACTGTATTCCCATATTACCCTTGCACCTACAAGGAAATAAGCAATAATTATCTATATTAACATGAACATTTAGGAATAAGAGTTTGTAAAAATGGTTAGTACAAGAGCAGAGAAGGTCATGTGAGTGCAACACATGGCCTCACCTCTGAAGTCATCCAAGTTCTTAACTAATAGCAAGGTCCAGTAGAGACATTATCAGGGCTAGATGAAAGTTCCGCACCACCTCAATAACTACTAAGTCATATGGCTGATTGACGTGAAACTCTGTGTACGAAGTCATGTATAGGGAATTAAAAAATTATAACTATTTTCTGCTACTTCAGGTTTAAGCTGAAGTGACTGTAACTGTATTTTAAATGAAACATTTCATACTGCTTTTTTATAGATTTGGATTGTCAACTAAGAACAGTTCATTACCGTTAAATAACACAAGAGCCAAAGCGTAGGCTTCAACTGTTTTTTCTCCTCCTGTGATTTCATTTTCCTTTGTTCATATCGATAAAAATTGGTAAATTTGACAGTCATTTGTTTATATCAATGGAAACATGTTTATTGACACTGGCTGATATTCTGATTCAGTGAGATTGACTGTGACACCTTGTGTATTAAGTAATATTGCAACTGATGTTGAGTGACAAAGAAAGACTTTTAATTTTTGTGATGATTAGCTACAGAGACGGGCATTTATTTCATCGCAAAGCTACAAATGTATACATTAATATACATCCGGATCGTTCATACAACGGTTACAAGCTTTGTAAGAAAATTTACTGAAACTGGAAGCAAAGAACTTACCAAGATAAGCATATGTAATGATTCGATATTCTCCTTCGTGTACAAGAAAATCCAAACTTAGCTACAAAGTTGGCGTTAGAAGTAATATAAGTGTATCTGTTCTTTGTTAACATCTCTATAATTTTACAATGATTAAAGCTTTGTTTTTTAATTTCAGAAATGGTATGCACCCTAACATTAATTAAAACCGTTTTACATGTGTTATTGATTTATCAATTAGGGAAAATTATTGGAGTAACTTAGAAATTAAAATTAACAAAAGAATAATTGCAATACTTAATGTGAAATAAATCAATTTTTGTTAAATTATTAATCTCAATATCATATTTATGTAGGCTGCTGTGAACACCCCACCTTCCCAGTTAAAGGATATAGACAGACCAAAGAGCTCGGAAGATCTGGAGCGTCAAACAATGGAAGCGTTAGAGACATTTCTAATTCCTTAAGTTGTTTCTGTGTTTGACTGTTATGCACTAAAACGACTGAGGGCTGCATGTTTCAACACAGAATTTAGAAGCTGAACTGCTTTGTGTTTTCTTTTATATTATTATTTTGTTTACTTTGTTTTTCATATTGCGGGAACCTATTGAAATACTACTAAATAATATTATTCGAATAAGCAAACGTATAGCGTATTCCATTTAAAGAAAGAAGTTTTCAGTCACTTCCAGTTAAACCGCAAGTAGCACTTGAAGTAATGCACCCAAAATCTGAATTTCCTGTATAGGACTATAGTCACATAACGACTTTCGTATTAATTACCCACACAATTGAAAGATTATTTACCTGTTGCGGGACTTATAAATAACCCTGTATAAGGACAATAAAATTTATGATTTTATTAAATTAACCTGAAGATTTTTCTTCCTTCCGTCCGTCCCCCTCTTATAGTATTCTGACGCCGACCGCGGCGTACAATAAAGGACGACCGGGACCCTGCTACTTCAAGCCACATTTCAGGAGCGGCCTCTAACAAAGGCGCTCAAGGTGAAGCTTCCCCACACAACTAACGCGATGCGAACAATGTCTAATAATCAAGCGGCAACACAACAGGTTTTTGGAGCATTCGAGTATAGTCCGGCAGCCGACGTGTTTGTAGACCTTCGAAAAATATCTGGCTACGTCATAGCAGGTATAAAGATTTGCGGAGCGCGTGAGGGTAGGCAGTCGGTGTGTCACTGAGTGCGAGACAGCTGTGTGTGTGTGGGGGGGGGGGGGGGCGGGGGAGTTACTGTCGTCGTGACAGATACGTGGCGTCGAAGTACAGAGGTTGAAACGAGTGTTGGATGATTGTATCGTCGGAGTTAGTGTATGGGAGACAGATAAACTGAATAAAGACGGTGAAAGGACTGAGTGAAGGCTACGAGAGAAAAAAACAGTTGTGTTTTATAATGTCACGAAAAACTATAAATTGTATTAACGTCGGTATAGAAGAACTTTGACTTTGCAAAAAACTTTAGAAGATAATAAAGTAAGAGAAAAAGAAATTGGATTTGACTTTTGTCGTTTTTCTCACAATATTTATATTTTTTAAGTTAGGGGGTTTCTGTAAACATGTGTTGAAATAAGAGAGAATTGATATATTTGTAAGAAGACTCACAATTTTCAAAGTAGATATCTGGAAACATATACAAATATAAATGTTTGAATATGTACATATTGACTTTTTTAAATATATGAGTCTCAACAGTTCTTTAGATCTAAAGAACTGAACTATACTATACTTCCTGGTATGCCTTCCTGCAGATGCTACAGTAATGTATGGAGTGAGTGAACTATATAAGAAACTGTATTCACGTGCAGCTATATATTTCCCCGAAAACATTAGCACCGAGAGAACCTACTATGACAGGTGCAGCATCCTTACCACGAACGGTGGAATCGATCCTGCGTGCCCAGGACTGCAGCAGCGGATAGATGAGATGGAAATAGGAACCAATGCTAATGGTTTATTGATTAATTACATGTATAATTGACGTCCGCTGTGGCATCTAATACATATATTCATAATGCCCAATGTCTTCCTGTTCGCCTGTTTAACACCCACCGTCATCATTAGTATTGATTTCAACCACTGAGGTCACGAGAATGCAGATAGTATTCATGAGATACTCGTACATTTTTACACTATGGCACATTCAACATTAATAAAAAATTACTACACTAACTTTTTAACTAAGAAAGAATTGTCACAAAAAATCTAATTTTCACTCACATGACTTTCTTTACTCTTGTACAGACTGTCGTTACAACCGCTTACTCTACCATCTATTTATGTCAATGAAAATAAACATTATCTTATTATTAGCTTCCTTGTACTGCAAGAGAATATGAGAACACAGCTGCTTTAAGGGATAGTAAAATCTTACAAAGCTAATCGCTGTGTGATTGGTTTGAAATTCCGTTCCCTTTGCACAGTCAAGACATACAAAGGCGAATAATTATTTCCAAGTTGAGAAAGGCGTACGTATTAGAAAATTCAAACAAATAACAAGTAAAAAGAGGACATCTGAGGATATATCTAAAATATTAAAGGTATGCATTTTATTTACTATAAAAATGCCTTTCACGTGTGGAATTTTAAACAAAATTGTTATAGCCATATTTTTAGAAAATCACCTGAGTACCTCCCTCCATACCAGTGAGCTACACCGTGCAGCTGAAACTAGTAAGCAAGCGCTGTGCGCAACTATCTTCAAAACTTAATCATGTCAAAAGCAGATCCAGGCCTAAATATGTTAGTACTCACGTTTGAAACCTCATTTAAGCAAATAATTATCGAGGAAACACAGCCTTAGATCTAGAACTAAGTGATTTAAAATATCTGCATGTATAACGCACATTTTTAATGAGGGTGAATGTTCAGCGTCGACCTGAATATCTTGGGTGGTTCTGTAATGTGGTGTGGGAGCAGTAGGTACCCTCCCTCTCTTCTTCCCATTCACATTCCTGCTAGTGGGGGAATTTGTTTAAAAATCGTTGTGTCACGACTTCGGCAGATTCTGAACTTCAATATCAAAGTCAGTATGTAACCGAGTTTTCGGTCGTGATTTATGCTGTTCACAAACACACACACACGCGCGCGCGCGCGCGCGACATTTTTATGAAAAAGTATTTTTCACGCAGGGGGCCTCAAAACAGTTTTTCCAGTGAAGTCTCGCTATTCAATATTTAGATGGATTACAGTACTTCCACGTACTATACACAAGTGACAACATAAAATTGTGTTCGAACAAGCATTTCATTGTAAAAAGTAACCTTACATAATCGTGTTTTAAACTGTTAGTAGAGCATACACCAAACTTGAATGTAGCAAACAAGACCAAAATATGTTACTGCAAGTGGTAGTGTGCAGGAACTCCAAAGCCATTACCCTCCATGCTGCTGCAGTTTACCAAACTTTCCGGTCGCAACGAGTGTGTGCCAAATTTACGTACACAGCACCAACGTTTTCTGCTGCGCAAGAGCTGATAAACTCTGTGCCTACTTTAAGTGAAATCTGGAAATAATTTTGCTAACGAGATAAATACTAGTAGTACAAACTAGGTGACAAAAATGTTAAAGTGATATTCTGTAAGATTGTAACACAAAAACACACATACGAGTATGCACACACAACAAAGATTGCCCCATATTTGTTGTAATATGTTCGCGAATGAAATTCATGCAGAAGAAACGGGGCCCATCTTCATAAATGGAGATAGCATGCTTGGTGTTTTCTGGTGGTTTTCTTGCCTTGAGAAAGGAATCTTGGTTAACTCCCTTAAAAGGAGTCCAAATAGTGAATTTTGTGATTTTGCTTTCCAAACTCAGGTTCACTTCTTCATGAATAGTTCAGATGTTCAGCTCATTTTGGTATAAGTTTCATAGAGTTACATCAATTGTAAATACATTAAAATTACTATTGAAAGTTTCATATAGCTTTTAGGCTTTCTCATCTTGTTTGACTGCAATCTCTGAAGAACTAATGATTTTCTACACATATGCTCCATTATCTCTGAAAGCTATTTGTATATGTGCTGAATTTTTTACCACACGTTTGCAACTAAATAAGCTTTATTTCAATGAAAAAGTTTATACGTATCAGGCAGAATAATTATATTTCTTTAATTTTAGACCCTTTATACTTCAATAACAATCTCCAACTTTGGTTCTGATGAAGAAATTGTGCTTTTAGTTCATCTGTAAACTGTAAAAATACCACTGAAATATCCTAAAAATTCAGATGATTATATTAAATAGCATTCTATATAATGTCATCGATTAACATTGGAAAGATAGGAAATTCCTCTAATGTCTAGGAAGCTAGCATAATTTCCAGCATTTTCATTCATTTACGGTTTGATATACTGCACTTAGAAATGAAAGATAACCAAGGGCTATTTTCCTGATTTTATTACAACCTTTTTATTCACTCGCTTTCTTCTCTATCTGTTCGGCACAAGGTTTGTAAGCGATTTTAATCTAGATTCCCGATCAGCTATAGATTTGAAATTTTTGAACACAGCTCCGAACTCGATGACAATTTAATATTAACTCGTTTTTAAGATAATCCCCGCACTGCAATCTAACAAGTACAACAGCTTTCGAGATGAATTCTAAACTCCCCCGATGTATTTTTATCTGCGCTTCTCGCAACAAAAAACTAGTGAGCTCCATGCCACGAGATTTTGCTGACCTTTTGACGTTAGAATCCCGATGTGAATTTTAAAAAATTCTACATGCACATAAATTAAAAGTACACTGCTCAAAAGTCGTTACTATAGACGTCATTATAAAACTTGTTACTAAGTTTGGGACTAGTGTCGTGTGCGAAAATGCCGACGGACCTGACGGATAATAATGTAGTGTGGAGGAAAATCTGCGAGTAATTAAATTGAAATGCACCTTCATCCATTCCCAATAACCAGCTCTGGCGATTTTTAGACAGCTTAAAATACAGTTCTAAAACAGTCGGAGGCAAAAGGCATTCACAATTGTGCAAGAATGCACCCAAATGTGCAAAAATGTTATTACTGATTAAGAATTAAGCAGAACCCAAGAAATATAGTGTTTGGAACTTGAAGCATTGTGTTAGCACAAAGGGTAACTTTGGAAATTCCAGCATTTCTCATTGAATGAAAAGTAATATACTATATAATAATTAAGTAATATAAGTATAATATGTAGTATACTAACCTAATGCAGGTATTTGCTCTAAAATATTCCCATAGCCGGTTTGGAAGCTCTCAATTCCTTTAAATGTTCTTTCTTCTGCAGGTCTTCAAATTTAATATCATGCACGTCCATTCCTTCATTAGAAATGGCATTCTTAAACGCCAAAAACAGCAAACTTGTATGGAGAGGTTGTTTAGTTGACCGCCTCCGTAGCGCAGTTGGTAGCCCGCTTGCCTCTGGCGCGAAGGACCCGGGTTCGATCCCCGGTACCAGCATGGGGATTTTATCCCCTCTGGGAGATCTGGCACGGGGTGCACTCAGCCTCGTTAGGTCCCGGGGGGACCAATTGAGGAGCTACTTGATAGAGAAGTAGCGGCCCCAGGTCTAGAAGACCGCATAACCGGCCGGGAGGGCTCGGGGCGCTGACCACGTCCCACCTTCCAATACTGCACCTCACCAATGACGCTGTAGTGGGCAGAGGTGGGGGACGCAGCGGCTGGGCGGTAGGCCTTGGCCCCTTGTGGGCTGTGGCGCCGGGGTTAAAAGGTTAAAGGTTGTTTAGTTGCAGCCATTTTAGAACTTTTAGCATAATGTTAAACACCTTAACCTTACGCCAGAGTTAAGTTGACATCGAGTTTAACTTTATGTTAAATGTAGCATTGTCCGATGAAGCAACTGCTTTAACTTCACTGTTAAATCCCTTTAACATTGCGTTAAAATTTAACATTGGTTCGTGAAACCGGAACTTAATGAGTAAGATTAGATACATAAACTTGCAAATGAAGCTACTACTAGCTGCGTAGGTACTGTTATAGAGTGCAGTAGGGGTTGAACAAAATAATGAGAGACTTACGAGCACCTTGGTGTGTAATATTCACAGTATTTACTATTTGGTATGAATAAAATCCTTTGAACTATGATTAACATAATGTATCAAAAGTCAGATAATTATGCATATTTAACGTATTTGGTATGGTGTGGTGTGGTGCGGTTTCCCGCCTATCGTGGTCTAGTTAATGACTCCATATGCCTGCATAAAGCTGTATTTTACATGTGGATCGATTATAGAATTATGCATGGCTGCCTAAAGCAATTGTCTGATCTTTAAAAAGGCTAATCTCTATGGTTGGGTTAGACCGTTCTTTGTTTAACATAATGAGCAACAGAATGAGTGTAATTTGCATAACAAAATATTGTAAACTTAAAAACACTGACATCGAATAGGTCGGAAATGGTTAACATTACAAAAATGTGTTTCAGACAACGTATTTAACGAAGCACCCTTTGAGAGATAAGCTTTCTGTCTCAAAGTTGACAACATTCCCTCAAAACAAGGAGGTATGACATATGATAGTCCTCAATTGTTTGAAAACAATTTTAGAAAAAAAATCAAAAATGGATTTAAACACCAAGTTTCATTTGGAGGTTATCTTTTCTCTCTCTGTCACTCTCTCCCTTACGTACGTGTTCTGAAAATATTTATTTTATAGTTCATAAAACCGCAACAGTTACATGAATGTCGTGCGATATCTCGATTACAAATTTGGGTCAAACATAACTTCCCTAATCCGAACATGATTTATGCAGAGCAAATAACTGCTATGCACGCCGACACTTAGAACCTGAAACAACTAAGTAGATAAAAGCTGAGTTTTAGTTTATTTTGTTTTTAACGACGGCAGAATCACATCAGCGCCACCGGTGTGCCGGAATTTTGTACCGTAGAAGTTCTTTTACATGCCAGTATATCATGGAGCTGTCGTTTTTAAGCACCACCAGTCTGGGCTAGATTTGAACTCGAGACCTTGGGATCAGTAGGCCAGCGTCTAACCAACTGAGCCAACCAGACCAACTAAAGGATGAAATGAAATGGATGGACAGGAAATTCGGGGGATATAAGTATCTTTCCCAGCATTCGCTTGGTTAACCGGTGAAACCCCAGAAAAACCCATGGGTCAGGAATATCCGACACAGGGATCCAACCCATGATCTCCAGAATACCAACCTCACACGCTACTGCGGAGCTATCTGGCTTGTTATGAAAACAACAACTAGTTTATCATAACTTGAACTATATGTTTGCGTGACCCACTAAACGCGTACACATCTGCTCTCTTAAGAACTTCAGTGAACACATAATTCAATTACCTCAGTAACCCAATATTTACAATCTTTATTACCTATTCTCTTATGGTCTACGTGTACTGTACGGTTATACAACATAAAGAGACATCAGGGCTTGTCCCCTGCATAGTACAACAGCGTGAGAAGGTTAATAAATTCCAGAGGAAATGTATTCCACCCAGATTCTATGTGGGGGCTTCAATGGAACAGTCTTTTTTCAGAAGTGTCATGAAGCTGTGAAGCGGTCAGTTGTCAGGATCAAATAAGTGCCGGAATTACTTCCCGTAGAGATAGTTTTACACGCCAATAAATCTATTGACACGAGGCCAATACTGGTAAGCACATTTAAAAGCCATGGGCTTGTGCCGGTTTGAACAACGCACCTTGCTATCAGTAGGCTAACGTCTAATCAGTTGGTGCATCCAGACGGATTTCCACCCAAAAATTCGATCTCAAGATTTCACCAGAGAAGCATATTTCTAAGTCTGTTGAATCCAAGAGAAAATAATTTTAGAGAAATATCACCTATTTCTGTGTGTATATGTGTGTGTGTGCCTGTGTGCGCTCATGTTTGTGACTAACATAACTCAAAAACAAAAACGTGGATAAATACTAAATTTAGTATTCAAGTTCAGAAAATTGGATTGGAAAAATTTAAACTGAATATCCACACTTCAAACTGTTTTTTGCATAAGGACTTCTTCAAGAACTCATATTTTATCAAAAATTGATCTAACTGCCTTGATTAAAATACCAAAGGTGCATGCGGGATATATATGTCGAAAAATAGGTGTATCTAGCATTTTTTGGAATAGCCTGAAGATGTCCTTATTCTGAATGGAGTATTTTTATCACCTTGAACCAGTAAGCAGAGTTTCCAGGTCTACTGATTTGCAGCAGATCTCCTGCTTTTTGCAAATCTACTGATCTACTGCTAAAAACCGAACGCACCTCAAAATCTCCTGCTTTTAATGTATTTTACATTATTAAACACTATTTTCCTTTACATCATATAATTCACTCTTTAGAAAAAGATTTTCAGGCAAAGCATTTCCCTCTTCTATAAAAACAAAAGATTAATGTAATCACCTGCATACATAAATAGTATACCACATCTGTTGTTTCTGTATTGCAAACTATCTTTGGCTGCTACATTAAAGCTGAACATTTGAATTCTACTGAAATATATAAAGTTGAACACAGGGATCCAAAAGCATTTTTTCTTGTGGAAAATATGTATTTTGGTGCCAAAGCACAAATATCTCTGACAAAATCACCCCTGCCCGACAAATATGTACAAGTTTTCAAATTACGGTGTGTTGATTTTTACGTTGAATCAGTTCGCAACATACAAAGTCTTTTTTACTTTCTCTACTGGTAAGTAGGGGAAGTATTGTATTCCACCCAAAAATTTGATGTCGAGATTTCACCGGAAATATATGTTTTGAGATCCCCTGAATCCAATAAAAGCATTTTTAGAAAAGCTCCGTGTGTGTTTTTGTGTGTGTCTTGTGTATCTGTCAGTCTGTCAGTCTATGGACAGCATAACTCAAAAACGAAAAGTAGGTTAAAAACCAAAGTTTTTATTCAAGTTTAATGTCTTTCAAGGATGCGACACGAAGAATTTTAAAAACAGCCCGACCCTAAACTACTCTTTACATGGAAAAATTTTCGAGAATTTTGATTTTCTTGAAAATGACTAAAGATTTTGATTAAAATGTCATATGTTTGTGATATTCTTATGACAAATGAAATGTATGTCTTCAATTTTCTGGACATAGCCCCTGTAATCTTATTTACGCTTGGCGACTTTTACATAACTGGTAAACCGTTAGAGATAGACCAAATCATACTATACAAAAAATATAGACCTTGCTAAAATACACAATTTATGTCTCAATAAATTTTCTTGTAAGGTGAACCATTTCGGAGTTATTCCTTTTTAGGTATGTGAGTTTCGGAAAACTTAAAAACGATCGTGAAATGGAACATCGTTGTTAATTTTTTATATGTTAAGTGTGCAAAGAGAATGGCATCTCAAAGCTTTAAAAGATTTTACTATTGCAAAAAGCCTACTGTATTCTAACATTCCCCTTGCAGCTACAAGGAAATAAGCAATAATATAAGTTGTACAAATGTTTATCTCAACTAACACGAAGAAGATATAGGAATAAGGGCTTGTAAGAATAGTTAGTACAAAAATAGAGAAAGTCATGTGAGTGCAACACATCAGTCTGTTTTAAATCAATCAGATACTGCTTTATTGAAGGCATTTAAGGAAACAATTCATACAATTAATGTATAGATTTTAATACAAAGTATATTAATATCACTAGTAGATTGCTGAAGATAATTACACACTCCAATGTTTTTATTTCTGGTTCACACTTTACTTCAAAAGAAACACATTTTGATTTTCCCACCTCGTAACCTAATGGTCTGGTGCTTTGTTTTCCCCTCGCTGTGTTTGTCATCCGCTTACAGGAGTATATCTTGGGAACCAAATAGCCTGAGGGCAACATCTTGGAGTGGATGCCCCGTTAGCGCCCGTGTTAAGTGCTTGCCATTGTTTGCTTCTCTAGCGGAGTATGCGGTGCAACAGTTTAACGTCGGTCGGCCAGCTCTGTTTCTTTACTCACAGTGTACAGGGTGTTTAACAACTCCTAGGTCAAATTCCGATAGAAATTTCTGTTAACGTTGTTCCATCTTCACTGTGTTAATTTTCTTACACGAAAATCTTGTCAAGAATATTACCACTATTCCATGAAATAACTCTTCATTCACAGTACAAAAACATCTACTGTAGTGCCTGGCGCAAATAACCCAGTTGTGAGGATATATATTTATAATATTGTGACAAAACGACCGATCAGTTACTATTCCATTACTTTATTTTCCTTCTAAACTTTTGCAAAACACACAGCTCTCTTTTACTGACAGTCTACAGTTGATGTGGAATTCCCCGCTCCTCCGTTCCGCTATCCTACGCGGAATGCTGCTTTCTGGTGATTTCTGCTCCGACTGCTCTGGCATGTGATTTTAACCTCAGGGTATGCGTGGGTGTTTGCGAATAAAACCAGAACTCTCGTTTGAATACTTTTATTCTCACCAAAATAAGACTGCGTGAGATTTGCCGATCCTTATTAACAACGTTAAGTCGTGACTGTGTCTTTACTAATACCGAAGATTGTTACTATTAAATATAATGTATCCTCACACTCGAGGATCCGGAATGCAAGTCCCGTGACTGAAGTGCTCGTTCGGAGATTTAGGCGACGAGTGCAGTGACCCGTTCCGTCCAGGTTCTAGAGGTCAAGTCTCACCGAACCGCTCTCTCTGGGTCCTGCCCGGCAAGTCCCTGTGCGTCATGACGCTCTCTATACCTTTCACTTCCTAATTAGCAACAGGGTTTCGAAGAAACGACCATCCCTTGTTTTCCAGCTCAACACCGGCACTGAACGATTTCCAGGAAAACTGGTCTTACCAGGCCTCGCTTGACTACCTGCAATTTACCACTAATGACTTCCTTGCAACATTGCGTGTCCCTTCTGACAATTTTAACCACAACTAATACTCCAGATTCTGTAGCTTTATACATGTAACGATTTTAACATTTTGTGATTATTTAATTCCGCTATGTGATGCAGTACTATATCCCTAATTATGGCGTTCACAATTTCGGCTTCACAGTCTTACGTCATACCATAACTCACAACTGTTTTTTTCTCGTCAGCTTGACTCAGTCCTTTCACTGTCTTTCCTCACTTGCTCTGTCTCTCATACACTAATCCCTGCGATATAAGCACTCAACACTCATTAGAACTTCTTCACCTCGACGCGACCTTGTACGACAGTCCACACACACAGCTGTTTTGCACTCACTTGTACACTGACCAACACATGTCTGTAACCCTAACTCCTCTAACTCGTAAACTCGTCTCCTAATATAGTGAGGATGACGTAACACGGACCTCTCTCGAACTTCCACATACGCCGGCCGCTGGATGTCTCTCGAAGGTTCCAGTAATCCTTTGTTATACACCGCACTGATTGTTTATAGTCACGTATGCACAGTCACGCGAGGCAGCCTGAACTTGAGTGCCTTTGTTTGCTCGCCGGCCTGGTATATGGTGTAAAGTAGCTTAACCCCGACCGCTCTTTGTTGTGCGTCACAATACGTTGCTTTAGAGAACGAGAAAATGAAAGGATATATTTCGATAAACAAATGAGCGGCGGGAAATTCTCCGTCAGACCCAGACTGAAAAAGCAACATGGAAAAAGCATTGTGTCTCATTAATGATGTTTTAGAATACAAGAAAGATCAGTACCTAATTAAAGCACATAAAATAATGTTACCTGTGGTACATTTTCGTTCAATTTCATGGTATTCTTCTCTTTACTTTCCAATCAAATGTATAAACGTATGAAATCAATAGTTGATTCAGAAATGCAGAAATAATATTAGAAGTTTAAACCGCTCTTGAAAATGCAAGTATATTAATAACTGTTAACAGTACAATAACTATTGTCTGATATGTTGCACTCACATCACCTTCTCTACTTACCTTTGAATAAAATTGTTCTTACAAACGCTTATTTTTTATCTACTTCATGCTAATCGAGAAACCGTAGGCTTTAAGCCTATGTCTATTTGTGAAAAGTATAAGTATTCTGCAATGCAAACCAATAACAAAGAATATCACTAATAACATCACCAAATGTATTCAACATAAACTACGCCCATGAACCAGATCTAAATGTATATGGAATAAATTAGCGTACCTATATCATGTATGAAATCAAGTATCTCTTGAATGAGGCTCATACATAACAAATAACGAGGTCTTCGGAGGCTATCCCCAGAAAGTTCTAAATATACGTTTCATTTGCCACGAAAATACCTTAAACGCATGGTATGTTTATTAAAATCGTTAGACATTTTTGATAAAATCTGATTTTTTTTTTTTTTTGTTCGAAAAATGATCCACTCTGTTGAAAATCCTTTTGCCACATACTAGGAAGGTGCTGAATTGCAATACATACCAAGTTTAGAATTTAGCGAACTTTTCGTACTTCATAGACGTTCATGCAATCAAACACACGCGCACACAGACTAATACGAAACATTTGTAAAAATTCATTTGTGGATTAAGGAGGCCTCAAAATATGTATACCTGGTGAAATCTCAACATGAAAATTTGGCGGTTGCAGCGCTTCTCCTACTTACCAAATGCAATAGATAAAATTATAGTGAAGAGATGGGGAACGCAGCGGTCGTGCGTATGCCTTGGCCCGGTAAGGTGTGTTGCGCTGGGCTTTAGTGTTACTAAATAAAACAGCAATAATAATAATAATAATAATAATAATAATAATAATAATAATAATAATAATAATAATAATAATAATAATAATAATAATAATAATAATAATAATAATAATAATAATAATAATAATAATAACAATAACAATATAGTGTGACATTGGTGTGTGTGTGTGTGTGTGAGAGTGTGTGTGTGTGTGTGTGTGTGAGTTTGAGTGTGAGTGAGTGTATGTGTGAGTGCGAGTGTGTGTGTATGTGTGTGTGTGTGTGTGTATGTGTGTGTGTTCTGGAACAGCTTTCAATAGGTAATTTAAATGAATTAACAAAAGCATTAATTTAGAAACGATTATCACACGTATGATGCAGAAGTCAGACTTTTTAATGTATAAAAAGTACCCTAAATGTCGCAATCTCCAATAAAATAGCAAGGCAATCGGGTAATTCCTTGTTTAAACAAACTTTAACAATGAAAGCTTCATTGTGGTAATGTTCGAATCTATAAGAGTATTAACATTCAAATATTAGTATTCACTAGGCACGCGAGGCATAGTTCGCAAATGCTCTGCTGGTCTTACCTTGTGGAGAAACTCCATTAGCTTCCAAATACTAGCCTTCGCCATTTCTAACTCTGTATAACGTGGCGTAGATTACAGACTGTCACATGTTCGACACAGAATAGCCTACCTATAATATTATTAATTTTAATTGCTTAGTAGTCGTATGCGAGATATGTATTATTTTGATGCTGCGGCTACGATCCAAAGATAGTGGGCAGTCGGAATGGAAAATAGATAAGTCGCGCACCCACCCAGCGTAAACGTCAAAAGCGTTATCGCCGGATAAACACAATTTTCTGTAAATTTCGCCTTTAATAGCAATGAGACAAGTTAATTTTCCAACTTTCGCATTATTGAGTCCCACCAGTCAGCTGCTATTGTCCTATACCAGTATCATGTAGGTACTGCGCTATGAGTGCCTTAATTTGCAATAAATGTGGTAACATCTGAAAACTCAAATGAGCTAGTTGTATACTCTTTTAATCCCGGCTTCAAAAACAATTTTCATTTGAGAATTTTGAAAACTGGAACATGCACTAAATAGCTAAACCATAGATGGGGAGAACTGACACAATGTGTCAATTCCCTTACACCGTAGTTTTAACCCCATCCACTCTGCTACACACCAATCAGCTATCAGAGCACGCCTGATATCTATCTACCTCAAACAACCGGTCATTTCCTGAAATTGTGTTAGTGGTGGCATCGTGTTGCATAACAAGGTAAAAAGATACCTCAAAGCCGACTGGGAAAATAAGTACCTTTGTCTTTCTGGTAAAAATAAAGCTTTGTGTTTGCTATGCCAAAAGAAAATGTACATAATGTAATCACAAAGCTAATACATCATGCTTCTATTCGGTTCCGCCACCGCACGCCTTGAAAATTAACTTTGTTAAGACGTGTGTATCCGTAAACAAACACAACTGGTAAAGACAGGGGAGTGCATTTAGTGAAGGGTAAATTGAAGAGGGTATACAGGTACTGGATTGCATTCCTGTCACCCTCTTCCCCATGCCTGATCTATACTCTTATTGACCTTCTAAAATTATCCAATTTGTTACGTCATAGTTTTTCAACCTGTGAAGCAATTACACCCATGTATGCATTCATTTATAGTGTTCTGTTCACCAATTTTAATACAGTAAAGCTCAGTTTCACCCATGTTTTACTATGGCAGATTTTAAAGAATACTGAGTCAGTTCAGGGCATGCTTTTCAAATATTTTAGAATCATAATGTTCTGCTTTTCTTTACGGGCTCCATTTAAGTGTTGAAGTACCTTAACAGTTTATACGAATGAATTTATTATTATTTATTATTATTAATTATTATTATTATTAATTATTATTATTATTATTATTATTATTATTATTATTATTATTATTATTATTATTATTATTATTATTATTATTATTATTATTATTATTATTATTATTATTATTATTATTATTATTATTATTATTATTATTATTATTATTATTATTATTATTATTATTATTATTATTATTATTATTATTATTATTATTATTATTACTATTATTACTATTACTACTACTATTATTATTATTATTGTTGTTATTATTATTATTGTTGTTATTATTATTATTATTATTATTATTATTATTATTATTATTATTATTATTATTATTATTATTATTATTATTATTATTATTATTATTATTATTATTATTATTATTATTATTATTATTATTATTATTGTTGTTGTTGTTGTTGTTGCTGCTGCTGTTGCTACTGTCGTTACAACCATTGTCATCATTACGCTTGGACAAAAAGGTCAGTGCTTCCTGACGTCACTTAATTAATGGCAACAGAGTTCCGTTACCCATTCCGGTTACAGTCAAAAGCGAGTCCCCAGTGAATATGATCTCGAATCAATTTCCGGCGGACATTTGTTTAAGAGGTACATTGGGGCACTCAGATTTAACCCTATGTAGTTTAAAATTCAAAATAAAGTCTATATGACTGACATAATAATTAAATCTGCTCTAGTTGGTTCCGTTTTAATTAAGCTATTTATTTATCACTGGTTAGGATCGCACGAATGGGCGGGGCTGTTTGGTTAGCTGCAAAGTGTTGCCGTGGTACTTGCTATTATATTGTATTCCCATAAGGAAGAGATCTTCACCTCTGATGCAAATGGTAACTCAAGGGACAGCTATGGCGCCATAGAAAAGTTAATTATGGTAATTATTAACTTGGATGGCGGTAATGGCAGACGAAACGTAACAATATGTTCAAGTCAGTAGTTGTCAGTTATAAAAGCCGTAAACCTAGGAAGGACTAACTGCTGGATTAGCAACTGTCAGTTTTCTACAAGTTACTGATTGCAGCTGCGTTTCTTTACATTCAATCGCAGTTCTAACCCAGGTAATTTCGGTCCAAAACAATTCAATAAACAAACAATAAAGGATGGCATCTGGATGTGGAACAACCATATACAGTCCACCTTTCAATGTACCAATGCTTTTGGTTTCCTATTGTGGTTTGTTTTATTTCGAAATGGCAGAAACTCAGTATCATTTGTGATGCACAATACCCTATGTGGAGCAATGTCTTATTGGTTTGAGAACTAGGGGAGCGGTAGAAGATGAAGAGCATGGAAGCATTTCATGTGAATGGCTGGAAGACATGGTTTGTAACGACTGTCCTCGCTGGTTCCTGGAGAAGTATCTCTGATATTTTGATGTGAGAAGCCCGGCACTCAAGCATTAACCTATAAATGCAGGTTGAACTCAGGAACGAATAAAAAAGGGGGGAGGAAAACAACTCGTGAATGCTAGAACCAGCAAGGAGTGGACCTTGATGTGACACAATGGTTTAGCACTCCCTTACCAACATGAACCATCATCATCAACAACATCATCCTTACAGGTATCGGGCCTTGTGGTCCGCTACGATATCAGCACAGAACTTTCTGTCCACCTCTTACATGGATTGCCAAGAAGGTGCTTTCCAATTGGACGATAATCGAGCACTGCTTCAGGGATTCTAGTCCTGGGCATACGGTGTGATCATTACAATTTTTCTGGTGTTATTGGTTACAGATGTGCTCCCACTTGGTTTATTCTGCAGTGAATCCCATGAATCACATTTCACTAGTTGTTATTCATCTGTTCTTCTGATTGTCCATGCCTCACTTTCATAGCAAACAGTGGTACGTGCCAGATTCTTATAAAGGCGTGTTCTGGTGTGCCGCTCTATTTGTTTCAGGACATTGTTAATTATACACTTCTGATAAATTTAATATTTTTTCCCAGGAATGGCTAAGTCTTCAAGGAAAATTAGTTTGTAGTCAAGATAGTTAAATGTATTCACTCTTTCTAAAAATGTATTATTAACAAACATTTTACTGGGAATGGAATAGTTCCCACAATATGTCATTGTTTCCTATTAATCTTTATTAATTTTCACATCATAGTTCACCCTAGGATATTTGGGTGATGAAAAGAGTATGGTAGATCATTTTCATTATTTGTGCATTATATTAGCAAATTTCCTTGAGTTTTCGAAATGTATAGCGCCGCTATTTCGCCATTCATACTCAGCAACCAGACTCCTTTGGTTAGGCTAAGTTTGTTGCAAATCATAAAATTGTCCTGAAATTAGCAAATTTAGCTACAGTTGAAGATTGACAGCTTTGTATCGGAAGAGATGGAGAAAAATATCAATAATTGTATACAAGTACAAAGTAGTTGGCCATTTCATAAGTGCCCACTCCAATGGAAGGATACACTAATTATCTTGTAAACTTATAATATTCTTCATGGAAATGTAAGGAATATCAGAATGTAGAACGTGCAGCATCAGTGACTTTGTGGTTACCTGAATAAAATCCGACGCTAATGTACAGGAGATTTTAATAAATAAGTACATTTCTGAGCGATGACAATGGTAAATTTGGAACCCTTTCAAAGTTGTTTCAAGCCTCATTTTTAACCAATCATTCGTACATAATCACTCCTAGCAAGCTAAGTTAATGTTTGACAGATTAAGAAGAACTTCGTAGGTTATTTATCGTAATGAATATATGGCTATTAGCCTTTCAGCACCAAATTAAACTGCTGCAAAACCGATGAGACACTTTGCTCGTGGCTGTGCTCCAGTTTTATATTAAATGTTACTAAAATGACGATGGCATTAGTATTAATAAATATTGTTTTTAATTGGATTCAAAATTTCAGATACCGTAAACACTCCAGTTTCTCCATAAACTTAAAAGACATTTATCATCGTATGTTCTAATTGGTTCCTTTGTTTCTTTTGATAAAGGAGTCCTTTTTTTAGCGCCTTGTCGATGTATTTTGCGCTTGAGTGTTCTTCAGTTTCGTATAATAATGTAAGCGGAGTAATGAATAGTACATTACTTTTCATTTATATCTGACAAATAATTCTATTTCACACCGGGTGCGTGTATACATTAAAAGTTGAACCGGAATTTCAAATGGATTCATTGGTTCGTTTTCCGGCCGCAGCATTACTCTTTTGTTAAGTTTGATTTTTCTTTGCACATTCTTTATTCCTTATTTGCTTCTTGTTAACTATTCCAGCTATAAAGGTCATCTCCTTAGCGTGGTGGACCGCTGCTGCGCTTACCAAGCGGGAGACCCGGGTTCAATTCCCGGTACTGGCCTGGGGATTTTTTGTCCGCTGGGAGACCTGGTTCGGGGTGCACCCAGTTAGGTCCCTAAGGGGTCGTTTGTGGAGCTACTTGATGACAAGGTAGTGGCCCTGGTTGGGAAGACAGTATAACCGACCGGGGAGGGGGACTGGGCCGCTGACCACGTTCCACTCTCCAGCACTACACCCCACTCATGACGCCTATGGTGGCCCGAGGTGGAGCACACGGCGCCTTGACCTAAAAAGGATTGTTGCATTTTGTTTTTTCCCCCGTGGTACAACAGCCCACACGGACCCATTCGACATTTCGTCAAGCCTGTTCTGGTATACTTGTTTTAGTAAAGTAGATAATTCAGAGAGTGACGTTCGGAAGCAGCTTTGTTATTACAAAAGGTATTGCAGACGAGTTTCGCCTTGTCCTTGCTTATAAAAATGAGAAGGTGCCGAATGGGTGTCGTTAGCCGTAGTGAATCTTAACGAACCTAAGCCTTTAGTCTCTCTCTCTCTCGCTCGCTCTCTCCCTGTGTGTGTCATATTACTATCATCACATGTGACAACACCGCATTTCACCTACTCCACCCTCTCCAAACAGAACCCACCCAACATTACAAACCCTAAATGTTTACAACTCACAGCTGCTCCATTAATCCATTATTGAAACAAGAATGTTAAGAGGAATTCTTTTTGATAAATGCGTTAGTAAACTTGGTTTAGCAAAATTAGATTACAAAAAATTGAATATGTAGTAGGATTAAATGGATGATTCGCATTTAATTATTTCCATTTATTCTCGTCAAATGTTTCAACTGGCATACCCATTGTACTAACGGCTTTCAAAGATTGACACTTTATTTGCCTTGTTGAAATTTTGAGCTCTAAAACACCTCTTGCCAACGAATTCTTTCGTAGTTTACTTCATAATTACAAAAGTAGGTACTATAATTCTGTGGAGAAGAAGAGTTTCCTTGAACACAAGCCAACTGTTATTGAAATAAAACCTCGTGGCTTTTACTTTCAAATGTGTGTCCTTTATTAGTAAAACGTTTGGTTTATTAGTGCTTCTCGAGCTTCCAACCTTGTAACATTTACGAAGTTCCTCGAAGTTTCTGAAATACTAAAACTCCATGGCCATCATCACGAAATGAGTAGTCAATAAATGGCCATCTCAAATTCATGACCTCCATCGGGAGCTGCAGAAGAAATAAACGGCAATCTCAAAATCACGGTGGCCCATATGGCTTAGTTGTCGACGGGCCCTTAAACCCCACTCACTCACTCACTCACTCACTCACTCACTCACTCACTCACTCACTCACTCACTCACTCACTCACTCACTCACTCAAAATCATGTCCTTCTTCAGCAGCATTGACTGTAAGATTTGAAGCTTTCACGGCGATGGTTCTTGATTCGAGCTTCTTGGTTTACCAGCCGTGTAATATTTATGAAGTTGATAGGTCGGACGATATTTCTTGCAAGAAGGCCTATTGTATGTTTAAAATTATTCACATATGAGATTGTGGTGAACATTTTGTTTGTCATCTTCAAAGATTAGGGTTCTAAGCAGCTCAACAATGGCTAGTGATACCATCTCCCTTATGTGCATCATTTTTGACGCAGTCTCCAATATCCTAACATCCTATGAAACTGCTACCAGCTGCTACAGCGGTGTACTGTGAGATGTTCTTCTGAGGGTGTGCATGGGTAGGCGTGAACATTGACGATGACTGACGCGTTTAACGGCGGCTAATAATGATCTGTTTGTTAAGAATTCAGTATTAACTAAAGTAAGAACAAATTATTAACTGTTTGCGGTAAAATTACAGCTTGCGCAAAACGTCGTGAGAGTATCCATTCCTGAAACAAAGATACGCCATTGAACTTATCAGCCCACTTGCATAATAAGAGTATAGGGAGTCAATTTTCCACTTGCTGTGAGTGTGATAATGCGTTATTGATTACCACAGAGTTGCGATAACACTTCTAGTCCGTTGCTCCCCCCACCACTCTCACCATTTCTCCTCTCTTGCACATGAACTTTAAGAAGGTCTTGCACAAGCTGTAACTGTTTCCAGAACAACAATGAGTACCGTAGATTGCCGCGAGTCGCTGAAATGCTACTCAGAGAACCCTATTCTGGTGACCACCAAGTATGTATAACCCGAGGGCGGTCATTAGGCGCCACGAATTTCCAGTAATCTATCAAAATAAACCCTTTTATGAACTTAACTCCTATCTACTAAGTATCACTCCTCAGCAACATTCCTGCTTATTACAAATTTTCGACACTTCTCATTCGCCTATGAAGCAATTTTGCATTTGTTGACATGCTGAATTCTAAAAATTTCATTTCCATTCTAATTTTCAGAATGGTTCTACTTACCTTAGCGACGTAAATCTAACTTATGACTATAACTGATTAACCGAAACTTGATTTAATGGATTCCTTACTGAATGAGTTCCCAGTAACTTTAATTGTTATAGCTACCTGTCTTACTAATTGTTTTTCCTTTAGCAATGGAAGTTGACTAATGACTTTTTCTCATGACGAAATGTAACCAACGATTGTTTCATTATGCATTGATTTTAAGATATAAAAGTTATATATTGGAATTATTTATTTCCCTATAATTTATAATATTCTCACATTGGGTCGTTCAACAATTTACGGAAGAGTGAGGGATCTTGGATACGGGGAGCGGCTGTGTGTACGTGACCGTAATTATGGCGGTAAAAGCACAAAGGAAAGGTCCGAGGCTACAGGGCAACTAGTGACTATGTGTATGTGATCGAACGGAGCGATAACACCATACTGTCCAGAAGCTTCTAGTTAAAACCGCTGGGTCATCGTTGCACGTGTGTATGAAGGTGACGTGACGCTCCAGTATAAATAGGACAGACAGAGACACTACCAGTTTTAGTAGTCGAGTGAGTGATAGAGAAGTAGTAGTTTTAGTTAATTGTGTAAGTCGTCGTGTAAATTTAGTTTTAGTTAGGAGAGTGAGTCGGTCAGCCTGTCAGCGAGCACGTATGTGTCATCGAGTGATTTTACCGTAATAGTAAAGATATAAGAGACAGTGAAAGTGGAGGAAGATTAACAAAACAATTGTGAATTGTAATAGCAGAGAAGACTATAAACTGTGTCAGCAACGAGAAGGAACGTAATTGTGCATTTGTAGCAAGAGTGCGTCGTGTCATGTTTAAGAGCCCGTGACAACTTGGTCATTAGGGCTGTACCAAGATTTAGAGGAAAATAAAGTATAAGTAACCGGATTTAGAATATTGCCACTTTGTTAGAATATTATTAGTCTTCGCCGTTAATAATTTTACCATCACTATTCTAAAGATTTTATTTGGTTAGGCACAATTTAAATTAAGAATTATGGCAGACACAAACTTCAATGGCGACTGATAGCTGATCACTTCATGATCAGATTATTGTCTTTCCTGTTGCGCAAATATATTTTGGGGGCGTAATATACACATGTGTGTGTTTGTGTGTGTGTGTGTTCGCATGTGCGCATGTGCGCATGTGCGCATGTGTGCGTCATATATATATATATATATATATATGTGTCACCACATTCAAAGCGTGCTTTGACAGCATGTTTAACTGTACACCACCGCAAGGCCTGGTGAGTTTCTGATTGGATGTCCTGTTGACCAGGTTCCTCCTGGGCCACGCCGTGGCAGAGTGCTTAGACCATTCGCCTCTCATCATTCCATGTATCATCAGCGTCACCGCCTGTAGTGCCGCATGTGGTAACAGCGGGCGTTAAACATACCAAAAAAGGCTCCTCCTGTCACACGCCATTAAATTTGTCATAACACAGAACAAATAAAGTATATCCACTAAAGTGACTATATATTTAATTCCATTAGGTTTCATTTATTCTACTGCTGTAATCGATGTAAAGCGGATTCCATGGTGCAGTGCCGTTTGTGACCTAACAATTCCGATAGTTACTGCCTAATAAAACCCCGCTTCATTCGTTCCACTCGCTCATTTATCTTCAAACGCATCCGTACGTTTGAAAGAGCGGTAAGAACCGTCAGAGAATATCAGAGGTAACGCTCGACTAAAACTGGCGGAAAACACAGCACCATTCTCGGCACATTTGCAAATAAACCGCACTGGCCCAGACGCTCGCCTTCGTGAATTATTTGAACACTGCCAGTGTTGATGAGTTTATTCGCGGCAGGAGGATTTCCGTTTGAGAAACTAGCCCGCACATTTAATATTAATGTCGACAGTGCATCATACATCACTCATAGCCATCTGACGTACAAGTAAGTCAGTCTGCACAGCATACACCAACATTAACTGCAAGAATTTTAACTGAAATGGACATTTCCTTCACACAAACTGAGGATGCATAACGCGATCTTCTGAGGCAAAATCTTCCAGAACACAAGGTCGAATATGTTTGCACTATGTTACATAATTTAGTTTGTGTTTTATTTATCCATTAAATCTCCAATATTAAGAACATTCTTTTCAAATGCATACATGATTTCTAGTTAATCAAAGGTTATTGAATGTATCTTTTGGGAAAAGACTAAATAATTTCATTTGAATAAAAAGATTTCATTTTTAAGACCAAGCCATTTTAAGTACAGATATACTAGAGATCCGACACTTAAAAATGCAATAATACAGTAAGTGAATCTAATGTCTGTTCACCAGATCATGGACTTACGTAAATGAGAAGAGACATTCCACGTTATGTTTACTCGTTGTTAATTTCTCTTAATTTCAGTTGTAAAATCGAGCAAGTCACTAGTGTTAAGTTGAAAGTAAAGTAAAAAGGAGTGCTGTAAAATCTGCTGTGGTATTGTGGTTGTAGAACAAAGGGGTTCAGAGTGACAGTTTTATTTGTAAAGTAGATCTTTATAGGATGACTGAAATAAAGAAACTCAAAGAGATTTATAATGCGGACGCATTTTTTGTTTAATTGGGCCACACTGTCGTTTACTTGCCCCCATGCATGTGTGAATTGAATTCTATAGAACTAGCTTGGCTCAAAGTAAAGTGAATACTTAAAGAAATGTAACAGGTGACTTACCCTTATAGGAATTACACGATATCATGTTCGAGGGTGTATCATTTGTGACCAAAAAAACTGGGTTTTTGAAAAATATAGAACTGATAGAAAAACAGAGTGGTTGAAAACATAATTTACGTTTTATAAGTTAAATAGACTACATGAACTGAAAATAACATATAAGTAGCGCTAATTTGAGCGAGTTATTTAATTTAGCGTGAGTATGAACATTCCAAGGTTGACACTACTATCGTAAGCACCGCCAGAAGCAGGACTCAAACTTTAGATATCGCTGTGTACCTGGAATTGTTTACTGACGTACTGGCTCGCTGCAAGCCTTCTAGGGACCATGAGCTGGTGAACAAACTGTACATACGAAGCATAGTAGATACTAAAAGACATCTAAAATATTCAACTTCGGTTATATGAGTTTGTAAACGGCACTCTGTATTTAAATAGCACTGAATAGTTGTATTTGTTGCAGTTGAGGGAACAATATAAAGGTTATTATATTCCTATAGTATAAGTTCTCTGCAGAAGCTCTATGCACAATTACAAATACAATGCATTATTGCGCATGGCGCTTAAAACGTTTAAACTCTAAACACCAAAATCAATCTAAAATCATACTCTATGCCTACTCCTACCTTACTTGGATCCACTCCGCACAAAACAGAAGCTGCTTACCTGCAAGAAAAACAAGTGAAATTAGTAATGTTACCATAGTAGAATTAGGATGTATTTCTTTTAAGCACAGCACACTTGATTATTTCCAATTAGATGTCACATAAAGTTTTATCTTCATTGGATGCTGTATTTAGGAAAGGTTGCTGGATCTCAAGGACACTGTGGGTCTTTAAGGGGTGATTTCAAAATACTGATTAAACACTTCTAGTAAAGTAATATATTAAAATTTTGTGTTCACTTCATAGTCGAGATGACAGTCATATTTGGTGGACCAAACTGCATATATTTTCAAGCATGCTTAACTCTGTTTAGTATTTGAAAGCACCTAATTTTATTGAACTCTTTCTTCTATAAAATTAATATTATGGAATATGACACCATAATTAAAGCGCAAGTAAATCAATAAAAACTGTATTTAATTTAAATTCCGAAATAAAATATCAATTTACATTGCCTTAACTTAATTTGTAGAATATCAAAAATGGCCTTTAACACATCGATGTCACAGAGATGTTTAAAGTGAAAACAATTGAAATCAAGAATATCCCTGCCGCGGTTGGACCCCTATTTATCGGGAACCAATTATAAAGCTTAAAGGACGGGGCGGGATACTAACCATTTCCTATAAGGAAGCTGCAGGCATCACTGCACAAGACTGCACTGAAATAACTAGCAACCAAGGTTGCATGTAGCGAAGAGAAAATCAACCGCTGTTAACTTTCATTATTTTAGCAATGATGGGTGGCTCCAGGAAGGAAAGAAAGAAATCTGAAGGCATACAAAGTATCTTTTTGTAGGATCTGTCATTTAATACTTTAACATACATAAGCAAACATTATTAGTAAATCATTCTAACTTACAAATAACACTTCTTTCTTGTAAAACTTGGGCCTATCGGAGAGAAATGTGAGACAGGGGTGTATTATTTTTTATATAATTTCATAGGGAACCACCCACAAATAGTCCCACGCTTGAGAAGCAGATCACTAAGGGTTCAGGGTGTAGTTCTTCCATATGAGGCTGTTTTATGCGTAAACCATTATAAGAGTAAAATACTTTGTTTTACTAAGACGCTGTCAGGATCATATCAGCAACGTTGGTGTGTCGGAATTTCATCTTGCGGGAATTCCTTTATATGCCAATAAACTTGCTGACATGAGAATGTCGCTTTGAAGCACAGTTAAAAAACATCGATCTGGGCTGAGTTTAAAACTTCATTACATAGTATTAATGGCTTTAATTCCCTTTCGAAGTAAGTCATGCTAAGATTGTTGCACACAAAATAGCTTCTTCCTTCTCCACCGAGTTTATAAGCTGTGACTCGTGACTAGCACGGAAGATAACAGCTTGACAGTAAAGACGATCTACATATACCAGTAGTTTTGTTGCTTTTTATATTCACATATGGAAAAGCATCAAAAGAAGACTGAGTGATATCAGCCGACCTGAAATTAAGTGGGGTTCTAAAATTGAACCATCTCTAGGTCTAGCAAATTAAATTAAATTGCAAATTTCAAATTGAATTGGGCTACTTAAATTAGAAAGAAGCTAAAGATCAAGAATTGCATGGCCTAGAAAGGGTGGCTGGAGAGTACCGTAAATGACTGGTGATTTTGGTAGAAGAATTTACCAATTCCGTGGTTTGAATGAAGACTGGGTACGCATTTTGGCAGAAGAACCAGTGAAATTAAACTCAAAGAGAAGTTCTTCAGTTCCGTTAGAAGGAGACTGGCATACTGGGATCTACTGGATGATCAGAGGTACTAGCAAAACATGTTTATTTTCTTTGCTACAGTGGGCAAAGCAAGACTAATTTTAGTTTGTTACCTGGAGACAATTTATCTATACTTTTTCATACTCTTTTTCTTTGTTTCTTTTCATCACCTTTTATTGTATCTTAAAGATTCATATACCATCAATGACCTGGTTTACTGAATATTTGCATAATAACTTTGACTATTCCGCTCATGCGTGACTGTTGAAAACTATCAATCATGTGCATCAGCCTTCATTCGCAAAAAATTTGTCACATTTCATCATCACTTCCTCTGAATTTTCATTATCGCCTTATTTGCTTTTCTTGTGTTATGATTAGCTTAGAGAATCTAGCTGCACTGTGCTACAGATGCGTAACAACTTATGTCATTTGATGCAACAGAGCCGTTATTCAATTGTCAAAAATGACTGAATCTCGTTTCGGTGAAGAATCTAATGCTGAAACAGATGATATAATTCGAAGAGAGAAACTTCAGAACACAGAATTCAACAGGGGATATCTTTGGAATCACTTTGAAAAATTTCGTATAGAACGAAATTATAAATTTAAAGCACATACTCCAACTTCTGACATTGCCAACATCTTAAAAAATTTCAGCCTCAATACGTGCACCTTGTGGACCATGGCAATGGATGCTGATTTATATATACCTCCATGTTTCTTTTAAGAGGTTAGTAATAACAGTACAGCATTTAAATAACATGTTATAGGTTATGTCATCCTTTAGTTTGTGAGACTTAATAAATGCAACTCGTAATAGTAAAATTCTCTGTATAAATTGACAACCATTCGTGGCTTTAGTTATGATAATTTGGGAACAATAAGTACATCTTATCCATTTCATCTGATCCCATTCATCTATTTGTATCCCTATTCAATAAATCTCATATAGTATTGACATTTAAGAGTAGAAAAAATTTGGTAATTTGATAGAACCTTAACTGTGTTGAAATTAATTTAAGAATCAGTAAGTTATAGAATTTATTTGTTTAAATTCATTAAATGCATGAATTTACTATCACGAGCATACTATGTTTATGAATTAGAAAGCAAATAAAATAATTCGTTCCAACTAATAATCCTAGACATTTGACCGGAAAACTTAAGATTTCCATGCTTACTAAGCACCCATTTACACCCGAAACCTCTAATGCGCATGATGTTTACATAGAGTTAAGTGCTCCTGTAGTCTATGGGTACAGCACACTATTGATTATAGTGGTTCAATATTATTGTGTAAATTGGATATTGCAATCAGAGTTCAATGTACTGCACGTTTGCGCTAGTACACTGTATCAATATATTGATCACGTGTTGCAATGCTCTAAACGACCATTTGAAACGTTACAGCAATGCTACTTCGACGCGGATCTGCAGATACGAGGGCAAAAAAGATGCACCCCATATGTAAGAGCACAACGTGTTCAAGATAAGAATACTAGTACCTATTTAAATTAGTAAAATTAATGTAGGTACTGAAAATTATAAAGAGGCTTCAGTACGAGTGATAACCTGCAAGTTGAATTGTATTTATAAAGTATTATCAGGAGTATATGCATGGAATAAAGATTCTTAATTGGTATGATTTACTTTCTCTGCTTGTAAATTGTAAAATTCTTGAGAATCCATGCATTACGATTTGATTATAGCTGTAATTAATCTTACAGGAGTGTAACAGTTGACACGAATGATTATGTCAAAAAATATATGTGTAACTGTGCACACAGTTCCTAAAAGCTAGCAGTAATCATATTTTAGATTCACATTTTTTATTCATAAAGGTATTTTCCTGGTGCCAGTACATGGACCTCTGCTTACAGGTTACAATTTTCGTAGGTTTACAATTATTAACGCTTTAATAGTCTTCTTGGTTTGTAAAAAACCCATACGAAATCACCTGTAGGTCGCCCAGAACAGTTTTGTCAGAGATTAATGTCTCAATTAATTAAGAAACTGAGTTTGTTCTCTTATGATACAGATTTACACACACACACACACACACACACACACACACACACACACATATACGCACACTACATTGTTTACACTATGTACACTATTCTGAACTTTGTACACTCTCCGTGGTTTTGCGTACAACTTCCAGTGGCGGCGGCCTCCGCCGTAGTTTATTGTGACCTAAGGTCAGGGTGGATGGGCGAGCCGTGGCTGTTCTATCAAATTTTGATTCTCGCACGTTTGCGGTGTTTCGGCTCGCCTTTGCCAATATTGGATATTGCGGTATTCTGGTAAATCATAATGCGTACCCTCTTCTCCACACGGCCTCTTAGATAGTTGGCAGGTTGGTTTCTTTGTGTAGGATACGGTTGGAGTGGCAAAAGAAATACAAGCAAAATCATGAAACACGACAATTTTTTTCTTCTTCTTCCTCATCCTCCAAGAACGACGAAGAACCCATCAATCTTATGAAATTCACGAACGGTTTTGTTTTCATCGTATTTCGTCTTCGTTGTAGTTCTAAAGTTCTGAATATCTAGTTTAATGGTTCTTATTACTGTACTTATGGGAACGCCAGTTGCAGCCATAGTATATGTAATCGGCGACTCTTACTTTTCGTCCCCTCCTTTAAAGTAATTGCACAGATTTTGAATATTGTGTGTCTGCTTATGCACTAGTGTTCCATGTCCTATAGACGAACTTCTCGTGTCAGAATGACTGCATAAACCTTGAAACTCTGCCTGGTTTGTTTTGATCTGTATACACGCGCCGGCCACGTGACGTCCCTATCTCCCCCTTCCACTGTCTCAAAAGATTCTGAACAAAGTATAACTGGACTCTACTTAGCTGGCTCCGAGGGAGAGATAGTGTCGGAATTGAAAACTTATTCTCTGCTGGTCGATATATCGATACAATATGCACACCAAGTAATCACACCGCTGCAATCCCCTGAACTACAAGGGAAAGCATCAAATATGACCTTCCGATTATATTCGAACTTTCCATAGATCTTAGATAACTCCTTGTAATCTTGCGACTTCGTGTAATTTTTACTGCAAGTTCAGTAAGTTATTGCTCTCACTTCGCTAGTTCACTTTCACTAGGAGTACAAATAGTTCACTCTGATACTTCACTAATGTAAGGTAGTTCAATTTTCTCTGTTACTTCCTGTTTTCTTCTTGAAGTAGTGGCACAATGAAATACGAAGCAGTTTCTTCTTCGAATTATTCACTTGCTGGGGAATCGAGCACAAGACGTCTCTAATCTCTCGAGGAAGCACTACTCACTGTACTCATACTTATACCCACTAACTCACTTGTAAAATTGCACTTAAGGCAACATCACAAAAAAAATTAACCAACTCGTTTATTGACTGTCGGTAATTCGCTGGCTTATATTGTAGCCCTGGACGTTTTCAAGAGCATTCTAAAATTTTCTGAAGGCGGGGAAAGTAAACTTCCAGAATATTCTGATAATCATCGTTTCTAGTATTTACGATGGGGTAATAATTTTTAGAAATCTCATGTCTGCTGTTTCCACTATTATTTTATCACTTCTATACATCGCCCAATTTTTGGAACCATATGTCAGTACTGGTACGGCCATAATGTTATAAAGCTTCAAATTACTGCCTTTCTAGTTTTATTTGCAGAGTTCATGTAAGAGTACCACACATGTGCCGAAATGTATATATTTACTCTTTTATATCTCTGCGATCATAGACTATAATATTAGATCCCAAATACTTATAATGTTGTACTTACTATATTATTGTTTATTTAATCACTATTTTTAACCTTTTTGGATTTTTCCCTAAAAAGCCTACAATTGATGTTTTTTGCGTTGAAATATTTAAATTGTACAGATTCATTGTGTTTCCATCTGATGTGTTGCTAATCGAAACATGTATTCATTTCTAGCAAACATTATTTGACCTTCAGCATACAGAATTGATAGAGTTAACACTAAAATTACTTCTCAGTTGAGATTGACAGTCAACAACTACTGCTGTTTATGGAACTTTGGTGTAGGCGCCGATGTCCCACGGTCCAACTCTTTGGTCCAAAACATTGTGTACAACAAAAGTGCATCGTAAGACATCGAAAGTTGGACACAAGCTTGTTCCATACAATTTCTATCCTATTTTTTATGTCTAACCTCTTTGTATACAATGCGATTAGGTTGCATCTAATTTTTTCATCCAATAACTTGAAAATAGCCAATAAGCGTCTGTAACGTAACAATATGGCGGACTGCGCAAGCTACATGTAGTCGGCTGTTACGTATGTACGGCTCGTGGTACTTCTAATGTAATGAGTATTTTAATAAAACGTTTAATTTTTTTCTGGAAGATTCCTTAACGATTTTTCGTGATCATAGCATAAATATATCACTGGGTTGGTTATTATATAGCTATATTTCATAACTAATAGGAAATCCAGTTAACAGTATGTTTAAATTTTACGTTATGAAATGAGTTTAAACCTCCTGTCCATTCATACTAAGGTTAAAACCATTACAATTGTTCTTCATCTCTTTCACATTTGTCTCGTTTGTCTCATTACAATTGTTCCTCATCTCTTTCACATTTGTGTCCTGGTATGTAATAAATGTAATAAATCTTCTTCAAGTCGTACAAAATTGTGATAGTTTTCCGGGTCCTCTAACCTCAATTCGCTTTGTAGTAGATCTAATACACCAAGGTCTGTGTTCTGCTCTCATGGCCATGTCCACTAATGTCTTTTACTTCTAATACATATTTTCTTCCTTCTGAGACTCGTGGAAATATATCCCAAACCTATACTTCATATAGCAATCACTGAATAATATTTGCGTTCGCCATGTTTATTTCCCACGCTTGCTATAAGAACTGTCATTTGCATTGGACCAAAATGAATCATAGTGTGACAGACACTGTTTCGTTTGTGTATAATTTCATTGGATACAAAAGGTTTGGTCAAAAAAGTTTAACACTAGCTTAATAGAGCCGATAACATACCAAAACATACTTCAGGGTATTCCTCAGTTGCATTTAGCATAATCCTACGGTACGGTGCGGAGACCAAGAACTAGCCTCGTGTGGAACAGATAGAATCGACAACTAATATATTGCCGATGTAATTAGAAGGGGTTCCGAAAATATATGTGCAGACCTTTTATCTAAGCGTAGTGTTACGCTTGCTGATATAGTACTATTATGTTTAACGCGCATGAATGGTTTTGGCAATTACAGCTTCAAGCCATTTCAAAATTTTGTTTTCAAATGGTTGGTCCTGTGATTGCAACTGTTGCTTAGGAGTAAATGCATCATTTTTCATTGCTATATTAGTTTATATTTGTGTAAAATAATTTTTAGCGTTTTGTATGACTGATTTACATGATGAAAATGGAATCATGATTTGTGGAAAGTAATTACTATCCTGTCTCTATATTAATACAGTTTTAAAAATGTTTATTGTTCCATTTATACGGTGCGTTTAACTATCACGGTCATATCGGCGGCGTTTTATAGAATATACTGCCTGTCGGTGTTAATTAATATAAAGCGGTTCTGGATTACAAACTGTTGTTCATACTTCCAACCTCTGGGGAAGATATGGAATAATCCAATTATAGAAAAATTCCCAATCCCAATTCAAAATCAAACCTAGAACCGCTCGTATAGCCGGCAGGTGCTATACCGACTGAGCTACCGGGTCAGCCATTAATGTGCTGTAATTCATGGCAACAATATACTTTTACTGTCTCCATTAAGTAAGTAGAAGAAGCATCGCAATACACCTATACATTAGATAACTGGATTTTACTACAAATACACCTTTCAGGTCCCCTGAATCCAAAAGTGCCATTTTAGGAAAAAGACTCTCGCGCATTTATATAGAACAGTTAGTAAAGAATCTATGGAAATGCAAAGTATAAGGAAAGTTTCTGAGACAAGTGAATTAAAAGATAAAGGTAAAAAGAAGAGACAAATTTGAAAAAGGTTGCCAACATTAGTTAAAGAAAGGAGTCAGGAGCAAAATCAGGCCGCCCGGGCGGAGGGTAAATCTCCACAGCACCTAGCCGTTTAGTACGGTTTTACCCTTGTGATATAATAGGTGGTGATGCACACCTTTAAAAATCATATGTAGGGAATGTTAGATGGCTGTCCTATGAAACAGGAGCTCGGACCCACATTCAGATAGCCCAAAATATATATGCTTTAGTATTCAATAAATGGATATTCATATTCATTCTTTAAACAGCATAGTTACGAAAAGAAACGTTGGTTTAAATACCAAACTTGCATTGAACTTTAGCTCCATCCAACAATATATGAACATTTTGAAGAATACCCATCACATAGAAACTGTTTCGTTATTTTTGATTGTCTCAAAATGAAACCCTTTTCATTGCAATAGCAGGCTTAAGGTATCTACATGTCAAATTAAATGAATATACCTACTAAATTCTCTGCCAATAGTCTGTGAAGTAGCTTTATAAATGACCCTTGTGTAAGTAGTATACATAGGATATACATAAACAGCTGCTATATATGCAATACAGATCTTTCATTAAAACATACAATATACGAGCATGTGGAGTAAAGCTCGCTGTGGGTTAGCCGTTGCCGGGATACTCTTCGTTAGTCGATATCCGTATTTCTCGCCACCGTGCAAAGTCCATACAGTTCCATAAATGACAAGCCTTTTAAAAGTCAACAGCAAATATACAGAAAAACAAGCTTGTGTAATAGTAGGTCATAGAGGAGTATAGGGAGAAAGTAATGTGAATTCAACGCACTGGAATATTTATCCAGCGTAGTTTTAATACATGAATGCTTCTTTAAGGATTTTATTAATATACGATGATGAGATAATTGTTATTGCAATGCTTGATGCGTAAGTTAATTATTGTTAGCACATATTTGGTATTGTAAGCTAAATTTGCAATTCATTTATCAATTCCTAAGGCAACAAGGCTAAAACTGGTCATTAATACTTACGGTACCAGTAGGAAATGACGTAACACCCAAGATATAACCTAATATATCTAGAAAGTATACATTACTTATTGATTGATACATTAAATGTACAAGTGGACACATTGTTAAGATTAAGAAGCAATTCAATTCTTTTTATTTCTTCAGTACATCTTGAGGTGGAACCTGGATTCTCACATGAAGTATGCAAATTATTAGGCCTATCTGAGACAACATACATGTAGCTTTTCATTTGTTCACATTGAGAATTCATGTTTTCTTAATGTCTAATAAAATATAGAGTTTAGTGGATTAGGACAGGAAATCACATCTCAAAGTGCTTTGCTAATGGTGAGCGTATAAAAATTATTGAGCCAGAAATTACTTGTACCTAGGGATTTACGAAACAATTTCAAAATATCATTATCTGTTTTACTTTAGGCTATATTGGAATTATTTCCCCGCCTTTGAATGTGTATAAATAAAACAACTTTACGAACATTCACTTTTGGAAATAGACGGTGGACGTCACAGCAGCTGTCGCAGAAATGAAGATGTTCTTTAATTTTGCACTATTCCATTTTCCATGGTAGGCAAAAATGTTGTATATTTGACATCAACCATTGCATAGCAGCAGGAAAATAGTGAACCAAGTGTCACTGGTGCTGCACGACAAGTTACGGACGGGTACATAATGAGCGACACATTCTCATGAAAGAATTGGCAGATCCATGCCGATACACTATTCACTTATTCAGTACACAGTTGGGTACCTATTGGAAAATGTTTGTCGGAGGCAGCAGCTGTATTGCTCGACAGGTTGTCACAATAGGCTGGCTCTCTTTAAACCCAAACTCATGCTTACCTTCTAGCATATTTGTCATAAGGGACACGAGGACTAAAGTTTTAATACTCCATATTTTTCTAGATAAGAAATCAGTACTCTACACACTTAAGGTTGTTTGTTTATGGTTTTAAGGGAATTAATAATTACATTTATTCACAATATGAAAATACCTTAATATTAAAAATATTCCCTGCGCATCAGAAACTAATATATCACAAGCTTTATTATTTTATAAACTCTCATTGCCCAACAAGGACCGTCAATATCTGGTAGGAAGAAAACATCATTATTTGTAAACTAATTAGTTTCCTTGCTTTGTCGGACATTGAAAGTATTTTTTAAACTTATTTTATATATTTAATTTCTCAAAGCTCAAAAAATGTTCATATTATAAAACCAACGACTGAAGTTCAGCTCACATATATGGAGCATTGATGTGCGCAAAATGTAATGTGAATGGAGCAACTAGTGCGTTAAAATGTAAAGTCGAGAAAAATAATCTTTGCATGCATCATGCTCGTAAGCTTTTCCCTTGCGGTGAGATGCCACTTGACCAGTCCTCTCCGTTGAATTTTATTATTTTAGAGCCGTTTTTGGTCCATGATTTGCTCAAATACTTGCGAAAAAGAGGAGTTTAAATGTAGCGCATAAGCCTTTTAACTGCAGTACCAATGAACGACTGAGCGTTTGGGGAACATTTATATGCATAAAGAAAATCCAAATCTGATAATTCTTCGGTCATTTCTCACTACCAGGATCCCTTAAGGGGGGAAATCTTCCCACAATTGAAAACATATAAGTACATCACGAAAGTCTTATGTGTTTTCTTGAAAATAGCATACACTAATCTACTAATTTCGTTTACCACAATTTTCATTTCCTTTATTTCGTTTCATTTTCCTTCTTAAGTTTCAATGAACTTCTAGGTTTCGGGGTGTACGATATTGACGCACCAATTGCATTTATGATTGCTCCTAAGGAAGGGTATATCCTTGGGGACTAGATAACTCCATTATTTAAAAAATTCTTTCATTCCATTACCATATGATGAGTATAAACACATAACATTATTGAGGGGGGCCTTTTAAAACAGCAAGAAAACAAATTTTGAAGTAGATTAAGTTTGAAAATTATACGCCGGCCGCCGGGCACTTTTCGAATAATCGCGAAACCCTATATGTTGCCGCTTCGACTGTTCTAACGATTTAGTTTTAGCCTGAATGTCTTTGATGCATATACTGCCTATGGTCTCAGACAGCCCGGTCCCGAGCCTTTGCCGCTGCCGAGGGCATCTAAATATGAACAGTTCATGCATAAAAGTGCAGTAAAATGGGCAAAGTATGAAGGTAGTTTTAGGTTACCAGCAGTGAACTTAGAAAATTCCACTTTCCGGCTTGACGGCATGAATGGGAAGTAGATTCAAATATTGCGCGACGCACTGTTCACAAATGTCTCGCACTCACTCACACAGTGACCAACCCAAAACTGCCTGCCTTCACGCGCCCCGTAAGCTTTAATTACGGCAATGATGTAACCAGATCTTACTCGATCTTCTTAAAAAAGCCGGCAATCGGACACTTTTTCAATCATCTGGGGAAAAAAAGTTTGGTTCTGCCACTCTGGCGTTGTCATGTGTTTGCTCGCGTGGGTGTTTTGTGGAACTTTGACCGTGAGTGCCTTTGATACCCGCCGCGCTTTGTATGCGGTGTGAAGTAACTTGGGCAACACCATCCTTTGCTGTGCGTCGCTGCCGACGTCACAGTTTTGCATATATATGCATTTCACGTGAAATATCTGGTAAGCACGAACTTAATACATAGGCAAGTAAAGTTTCGTCTGGATTTTGCCATGTAGTGAAACCAAAATGTACAGAAATCTTTTCTATTTGCAATTCTGGTCTTTTAAATAACTTATTTCTCTATTTAATGATACATGCTCAACAAACTATATCTAAAAAAATCTCAGACCAAATTACAAAGTAAAGATACTAAGGAGCTTATATTTTAAACTTAATAATACTGACCAAAACTGCACCCCAAGGCACCTTTTTGCGAAGAAACATATTTTGAGAAACGAAGGAAATAACATGCAATGTATATTTAAATGCTGTGCACTCTCGTGTATAAATGGCCCATGACAATTATAAAAATGATACAGAGTAAAATATTACACAATCTCAGCTAGGGATAGAAGCGAAGAAAATCACATTTGGTCAAAACCTCGGATTTTCAGTTGACTAGGACAACTAAAACAAAACAAAGAAGAACTGAAATAGCTGGAGTATAAATTCAGCTGATTTAAGACTTTAAGGTAAAATTATTTCCTTTTAAATAGCATATTTTGCTTAGTCCTACCACAATGTACTACCGGCCCAGAAAGCTTAGGTAACGTAGTTGTGTGAAATTGAAATATTTAGACAGTGGACAGTATTAAAAGCAGAACAGGAAAAAGGATCTGGTTAGCGAAAGTATGACGACGTTCAAAACAAAGCTTTATGACCAGCAATAACGGTGACGGGGTGGAGGTGGGGGGCGGGGATTACACTCGATAAAACACGTGCCCCACCCCCCTTCTTCCGAAACAAAGGATAATGTTTTCTGAAAAGCTGCAAGAGGAAGTAAAGAGAAGATTTGTGATTCTGCACTGCGGACGTACAATGCGCGGCCACATACACACACACGTGTTTATTCGTATGGAAAACATTTGCAAGTAACCCCTCTATAACTGCAGCGTCCTTTTCGAGAGCCTCTCTTTGGGGAAGACATTATGTGATGTAGTGAAAGAGGAAAAGAGAACCACCGAATCCTTTTTATTGGAAAAGGCAAGACTTATGAGCATTGTGGGGGCTCAACAAAAGGAGGAAAAAATCCCTCTTGTACATAAAGACGAACAAAATTTTACTGAAAAAGTTTTCAACGCGTTGTGGTTGCATTTCAGATACGACTTTCTCGAGCCATTTCCCCTACTTTTGGAATATATTGATGGAATCAAACATCCATACGAAGGTGCGTGTTAGATACATTTTTCACTATTAGCTTACGATGTGGAGGGGGTGTAAATCATGAAACACGACTCCCTCGTGCGGGAAGGCAGCGATGCGATTCCAACTGCTTCCCTAAGGTACAATGCAAAAGTCGAGAGCTTTAAAATCTTTAGATTTCTCTATACCGTAAGGAAAAATGTCTGAAGGCCTAACCTGTTGGAATAAAGCGAGTTTCTTTGCTTTAGGCTTACAATTCACAGTTCCAAATGTCAAATTAAATTTAAATTTAATGCAGATATCCTTTGTGTGCACTTATCCTTTTTAAGCCAAGATTCAATGGTGGTTGCTTTTAGCCCTTTGCAGCCCAAATTCTTGCAGTACCTATGCCGGTCTTCCTTTAGTTAATAAAACTGGTTTTCACATGCGCATAAGAGATTGCCTCATGCCATTGACTTGAATAGCCAAGGTCGTTAAGGCGGGACAAATGAACTGGCCATCCACTGAAAGCTGTAGATCGTGTGTTTGAATCTCAGCAACCACAGTCAAAGGTACCTGTAGTAAAGGATGTGTGGGGGGTACCTAAAATAATGAGTGTAATGGTACGCGTGGATGATGACGGGGTATCATTTGATTGCGATTACATGGATTTTACTTATATTTAAAAATAATAAAAACTCTAAAAACATATTTTACAATTGAAAATATCTCAATGGATACGTTTTAATGGTTAAAGCAAGTATAACAATAATATAACAAAAAATTACAATACTTCGAAAGGTTCATAATATATGAATGATTCCATTTAGATCTGAAAGGGTAAGATGCACTTTTTCCCTCTTTGTTTAGACACATTAGTCTGTGCCGACTTTTACAACACACTCTTCTTCTTACTGCGCGTATTATGAGAACGTTCTAGATGCGGATTCACTATGGTTCATAGCTCTCATTTATTTTGTGTTAATGTC
>CM060961.1:171759908-171807408 GCA_030765045.1 Tenodera sinensis
AAGTTAGCAACGGCGTTATGTCCAAGCTAGAGGAAAAGGATGAATATTTCAGGAGAAAAAGGAGGGTAATTGCGCCACTAAAAGGGCTTTTACATCCATTTCTTATAATGTGCACTGCAGTACGAGTTTCATAATATCCCATATCACCTAGTAATTGTGCTAGAAAGGCTAACATTTGAATCCTCATGTCTAATCAGAAGCTTGTGGTGCTGGCTGCACTCTATGTGCGTGTTAATGATTTGACAGTACTAGCGTGCTTGTAACTTTCGCAATTAATGCATGCTCATTTCCTACTTCATCCCTTTTCTTATTGTTGAGGTATTCTACACTATCTCTGCTTGTAGTGGATCATCGCTCTTTTGCGTGTGCCAACTTTCACGTAAATTATTCCCACGGCACACTCGCAAACATGCCATTTTTCCCTTCTCCGTTTCGATGTGATAACGGCATAAAAATAAAACACAGTTTCAAAAAGAACGTTCATATTTTAGTTATTACGTCAGCCAAAAAACATGAAAATTTTAAAATCCTCCAAATACTGATGTCACAGAGCACTGATTGCACAAAATAGAGAGGTTGACCGTCTTAGGAGATAGTTTCAATAGTGGGATCTAGTATTTGCACTTGGCACGTAGACAAATTTCATATGTTACATTCTTCAACAAAATATTCAAACCTTTTAGAAGCTGGTTGTAATGTAATGTTTCTGAAATTCCGTTTATCGTATCTCCCTTTGTATGAAGGGACAAACAAAGAATAGCAACTTCCCATTTGACAAATGTTGTGTTGGAAAAGACGAATCAGTTTCCAGAAATATCTCGAAAATGGTAAACTCCACAAAAATGTCCTTGACGTAATTGTATAGTAAGCTTTCTATACTATCTGCCTCGGTTTCTTTTTGATATGTGACTTTAAATATTACATTGGATATTCAATACAATGTTTGGAAGTTCCACTGAAAGAAATATAAATGAAATTACATGTTACAGCAAGCCGACTACGTAATTACTCGCATCTGTTAATAAAGTAAGCTGTCCTACTGCAGTTTCAATAGAAGGAGCTAGACCACTTCATTAAGAAATGAGGACACCAGAAAATTTCATTTTCGTTAAGCGTTCAATAAGAAATAGAACGGGTGTTACAGTAATTTTGTTTTCACATAAGCCAGAGGTATGTAATCACGGCAAAGTAAGACGGGTGTGCAATTTTACTTCAAATTTAGCGACGTAGCTGAGATACGCCCGACATAGCCGCTCAAGTTCAAACCACCTCACACCACTGGGTGACCGCGCGTCTCAGATGCTTAAGGTCAAGGTACCTGACGACACTGCTTGTAAATAGGTGGCCGATGTCAAAGGAGCGGCAGAATAAAGTTTTTCCAGACTTCACGAAATTTCTACCGGCGGCTTGTTTGTGAAGTTTCGAGAAGTGAATTTCTGGAAAACTCCGTGCTACGTCATTCTGGCGTTATTAAACCAGAGAGATAGCAAGAGAAGCCAGAGCTTTTTGTGTTACTCATGAGCGTTGAACGAGACAGCTGTTTGCAGTGGATGTATACAGTCGCCGTTGAGAGAAATCTGAGTGTGTTGTCAGAGACGGTCTCGGGACCTCGTTTCAGAGTGAGTCAGCCTTAGAGTGAAGCAGTTTTAGTGAGTCTTGAGTGAGGGTATCGTCAGAAGCAGCCGTTTGAAGAAAGAGAGCGACGGTGAAAACATTAATGTTACTAGGTTTCTTCAATATGGGTGATTATATACCCCAACAGTATGCTTTTGTTTTCGAAAATTTCAAGTATATTTGAAATGTAGAGAGATCATTGCTTAAAGTAAATGCAGATTACATTTATTTATGGCAACGTGGCATTACAGACCATCGTAATGCCCTCTCTGGTGACATTAACATATGAATCAACTTTCTCCTATGCAAATATATTGCCTCGAAGTACTCTAGTTTCATAATATATGCTTTACACAATAGGCGTTTAATGAGCTAAAATGTCATCCAACGTGATAAAGTTTATAGTGCAGTACCGTTAATATGTTCCCTCTTACTTCTGTCGTAACGCAAATAAACGCTCTAAATATATCTCTACCAACTAGCTGGTCTTGTTGACTGTCCTTTGTTGACTGTCCTGTGCCAACTGGAACCCCCACATTGTCACGCCGTTGAACTGGCTTCAATAGTTGCTGGATAAACACTGATCGAATATACGAGTATATCTAAGACAAAAAATATGACGGGTTATGTTCGCAAGACTCTCTGCTCATTCTTCAACAAATTATTCGCACAAAAGCATATTCAGCTATCTACTTAGTGCCAATCTGTAGAAATAATTTTATTATATAATTACTTGTACGAGTACATGGGCACACTGGACATAGGGTAACACAGAAGCCTTATGCGGGAATAAAATATTTTGAGACTTGGTCCTTCACATGTCAAAAAGGGGGAGGGGGAGTGAAACAAAGAAAAAAATCTGATGAGTTGCACTCATATGACTTTCTCTACTCTTATACTATTCTTACAAACTCTTATTCCTGTATCTTCTTCATACTGGTCGAGAAAAAAGTTTGCAGTAATTACTGCTATTTTCTTATAGAGTAAGGGGAATATGGGAACACAGTAGGATTTGAGAGCTAGATCTCTAAAATCTATGTAATTCCATTCTCTTTGCATGTCCAAAAGATAAAAAAGTTAATAAAGACCTTCCACTTGAGAAAAGTATAATACTCACACAAATAACGAGGAATATTTCCAAAATGGTGCACTCCACAAAAATTATTTGTAGACATAATTGTGTGTTTTAAAGACATATAGGCGTTTCAGTATTAAAGCACACCAATTATTAGCAAAATATTTCGAAAGTCGTGAACAAAGCTCTAATATTGAAAATTACCTTCTTTGAGTGTATTTTTCCCCCATTTATATGCCACCTTAACGTCTAGGCCAGCGATGTCCAACATTTGCGAAAGAGGGGAGTGTGGGTTTACTTCTTTCAAACATTCCTCGATTTTGCCCATTTTTAACCCCTTACTGAGCCTTGTGTTGCAGTGGCGGGTTGGTGAGATTGTTTGCGTTCGATTTACGAAGCTCTTCCAAATCTTATGCGATAAACATCTGTTCATTGGTAATTTCTTCGATACTGATTACGAATACTTGGCATAGAGTTAGAAGATACACCAACATAACATCGCATAACATATTGTGATAGACTTTTAATGCGGTTCAATTCAGACACATTCTGTTCCCAAACATATGCAGAGCTATGATCACTCTCTATGCTCATTTCTCTATCTACATTTCAATCGACATAAATATCTTCAAAAATTACCTTACTGCGAATTCTTGTACGTACAAGGAAAATATGGGAATACAGTAGGTTTTAAGCGGTAATGAAATGTTTTAAGAGCTGGTTGGCATGGATTTGCTTTTGATATTGCGTTCTCTTTGCAAGGCCAAGGAGTGCAAAAAAGTATAATCACATCTCGGAAATGGCTCACTCAAAAGATAAAATAAGTATTTGACATAAATTGCGTGTTAACGAGATCCATTATTTTTATTTAGTAAGCTTTTGTCTGTATCTTACTGTTTACCATTTACAGAAAAGTCTTTAAGAATGAAGAAGCCTCCTGAGAAAATTTCCAGAAAATTCAAGGTATGACTTAGAAACTTCCATGGAATTGCCTGTTTGTGTCCTTTACTGCTTACTCACTGCCTCTCCCTCCAACTGAGGATTGGAGTAGTGGAGTGGGTTATTGCCGCTCGCTGCGTAAGGTTTTCCAAAGAGAATATTTTGGACATCCCTGGGATAGACCATATGACTGATTTGGAACAATTGCTCATCGGCAATCATGTTCACGCAAGTACTATCTGTTAATATGTGGATTGGTTTGCATTATGTTTTCCTTATAAACATTCAATTCACACACACACACACACACACACACACACACACACACACACACACACACACACACATACACACACTCACACTCACACACACACTCACATACACACACACTCACACACACACACACACACATACACACACATACACACACACTCACACACACACACACTCACACACAGATATGCGTGCACCGGGAAATAAACCCGAGACCAGGTTTGAAAGCTGTTCGAGTGTATTTTCCCAAAGCTTATGGACTTATTGCTGTAGAGTCACGGCTAATTTAACCTTTGGCTGACAAATCTGTCAGCAATCTTCCAAAATCCCGGAGATTTCACCTTGAAATTTTACTTCAAAGCGAGGCATTGGTGGAGTTAACTTGAATCTTGATAATTTAGCGAATCTTTCAGTAGCTAAGCTCTTCTCCTGTAATGGAATCGAGGGGTTTTATCTCCCAGATGCCTTTCCGGAAACAAATTCAATGGGTTTTCGATGGGACTCATTTTTGTTTGACTATCCCTCAGTTATGATACCGAATGAAAAATTCATTCATAGAGATCCCATTACTGAAATAAACAACACCTTGTAGCGGAGTTAACATTATTTGTAAATTTAGTAGGCGCTTGTTATTAAAACCTTTGATTTTTTTAGTAATAAATCAAAAGCATTAACAATAGTTCACAATAAGAAAACTTATATACATATATGTGTTGTTGAATAACAATGGAGTCAGCAATTGCTGAATCGAAAACAGACTTCCAAGAAAGAAAATCCCGTTAATAACAGGTGATTTTACTTCTCTCGTGGATGTTTATAAGCTTTTCCATACTGTAAAATTAATATTTTCGTTTCCACCTTCAGCTTCAAAGCAAATCTTGTTTGTTTTCTTTTCACTCTTAGACACCTTACTTTTGAAGCCCGACGAGAAATTGCATCGATTGGCTATAAAAGCGTTTGCCCTGGTTTTCTCTCTCAATGAGTTTTCACATTGCTCAGCTTTTCATTGCCCGCAGACGTGTCTGGAAGAAGCCACATAGGAACGCTGCAACGTTTTGGTTTCCTTAGTCACCAGACCAGTGTTAATTGGAAATGAAATTAAAGATTCGCTTTTTATAGACAAATACACTTTTCACAACGGCTTAAGCCGATGTTGGGTTTTAAAGCTGGCTTGTTTATACCTTCAGGAATCTTAGTAATACAGAAGTTGTGGACCGAGGACAGGCGCAGAATATGGTTTCATTACTTCCAAACTGTATTCACTTAGAAAATGGCTAAATCAATTAAATAGGTATAAAGATGTATTAGGGACTTATAGGTACAAGAATACTGTTACGCCAGGTCAAACAATAAGGTCTCCTTGATGTCAGACAACACCTTTCTTTTGCCCCCAGAAGAGAGAGAGAGAGAGAGAGAGAGAGAGAGACAGAGAGAGAGAAAGAGAGAGAGAAATACCTTGAGAAATGCAGGTTGTATAAGGCAAAAGAAAACATCAATTTATTGGGAAGAAAACTACCACAAAGAAGACGGTAATTCCTCTTGAAATCTATTGTGACGCCGGGGGCGGCGCAAAACAAAGGACCGTCCGCCTAAGTTACTTCACACCACATACCAGGTCGACGAGCAAACAAAGCTAGTGGAATAGTTCAGATTTTTGAAAATTCACTGCTCAGTCCTCTTGCAAAGTCGGCAACTACAGAACCCAGTATCAGCATCTCACGTGTTACATCGGAAGACTTCAGGCTTGAAGTGCGGAGAGCAGTACTGTCGTCCTGGCACGACGAGTGGTCAGCTCTCCGCGGTAATAAGCTGAGAGAAGTGAAAGAACTTCCGATAAACTGGGTAACTTCCTATCGCACATCTCGTCGCGAGGAGGTTAGTTTGGCTCGATTAAGAATAGGACACTGCAATTTTGCGCATGGTTACCTATTTAAAAGGGATCCTGCGCCTCTATGTCCGCTGTGTGACAACCTTTTGTCGGTTCGCCACGTGCTGCTAGAGTGTTGCTCTCTAGCGCACCTTCGAAATTCTCTGCAGCTGCCTGCCAGACTTGCAGAAGTCCTAGCGGACGACAAAACAGCGGTTGATAGAGTTTTTAATTTTTTAGCGCAGTGCAATATCAATTTGAGGATTTAAATTTTTTAATTTTCTGTTTCTGATTTTGGACATATTTATCACCTTGTTTCATATCTGGCTATGGCCACTGCTTTTTACCTTTGTATATTTTCTTGTTTCTAGTATTTTTATTTTTTGAGTGAAATTTATACCTGGCTATTGCCATGAATCTTTTAAGGGCGCTGATGACCTAGAAGTTGAGCGCCCTTAAACCAAATCCAAATCAATCTGGAAAGGAATGAAGGTGCATTTTTTCCACATTTCGCACTGCTTCAAGCAAATAAGTATTATGTAGGATTTTATATCCGCGAACTTCACGTTTCTAAAAGTACAGCAAAAGATAAATTTGTGGGTCGAGATATACGGAACAGGTAAAGAAGATTAACAAGCTTTGGCAAGCTGCATAGTCTCTTAGGACTCACAACCTAATTCTAAATCTCTCCTTTTTCAACTTCAGTGACCCAGTATACAACACCTCTTCACATTAGAGAACCATCTGATGTGTTAAACTCACATGACCCTCTTTGCTCCCAATTCTAAGAATATTGGGTACAAAATATTATTCATCTTTGTACTGTATTTCACAAAAGTAAATACCCAACTTCAGTGAGACTTGCGCGAAGTGTCACCTAATTCTGAGGCGTACTTGCATAGATAGTATGAGAATTAAATTAGTCATATGCTTCCCTCACAGCCATGGCTTCACCTCGCAGTTTTCATAAGCAGTATTTCAGCCATCCTTGTACATTAATGCACAAATATTGCAAATTTAGCTTTAGTGTACCTGCAAAAAATATATTCTTATTGTGTTTCTATTAACTTGTAAACCAGGACTAAAAATGACTTCAGTGTTGTTTACTAGGATTACAGACGCTTAATCAGTGACACTTGGAATTAATGTTCCCCATAGCGGAACCGTTAAGGTGTGTTTGCGGAACCCAACAGTGGCGGGCTAAATTTAGTAGTTCGAACCCCATTGTCCTGTACACAATTTTCTTAATTTTCATTAAACGTCTCACGATTTTGATTAAAATATGTAATGTAATTCTGTTATGGTATCTTCGTATTGAATTTTCTGTATGTATCTATGAAGGCCTATTTATTCTGAATGAATTTTATAGAACTGTAAAACCGCAATACACGGAAAAAATCTTAGTGCAGAAAAAGGCAGATGCTGTTAAAGCATACAATTTATACCAAACATTTTTGTTAAAGTTTCCGAGACATTCTTTATTATGACTTCAGTTTTCGTTATTAAACCTTGAAAGTCGCTTTCATGATCATTGATCATTATCACTGAGGAATACCTTACTTTTAGTCTTGCTGTCCATGGCAGCACGTACAAGTGTTATTGACAAATACATATTGATCAATAGTGACTTTGCAGATATGACTGACTAGTGCTAAATTAGTGTAGGAATTGTATAGTGAGAAATGACAATGTGACAAAGTCCACTTCTGACAACAGTGAGACAACTGACACATTTAGTTCCTTTTTCTGTCCCTCTGTTTCTGTTCTAAAACTCAAGCACAAAAATATACTTCTGTTTCATTGTTAAAAAGTTCACTGTACATCATGACCTTGAACTGACTACCATTCTGTTCTCTCATAACCTGTACACTGACTCACTGATTTTGAGTTTTACCCTCTTTGCCTCACAAACTGCCTGCCTGATCGTCTAGATCACACTCGCTGAAACTTCTTCACACAACCACTTCGACACACATTCTCTCCACAGTGACTGCACACAGAGTTAGCTGATTATAGTTGTCTCGACTCCATTAAAAATTGGCTTCTCTCGCTGTCTATCCTCGCTCATATAGGTAAGAATGACGTAGAACGGATTTTTCTCGAAATCCACCTATGCTCAACAACTCTCATAAACAAGCCAGCAGTCGACAATCTCGCGAACAGTCTAGAAACGTTTTTTCTGCCGTGCTCTTTGTCGTCCTTGTTCTGATCACACTGTGTTGTTTACTCGCCGTACAGTGGTGTGAGGTAGGTTGGACTTGGGCGTCTTTGAGGTGGTTACCAGCCGGCGTCATATTTTCCACATGATCGTATGTTTTCTACGTCTTCCGATGATATTTACACGAAAGAAAATTCAGAGTTACAGCACATGAATTTAATCTGTCTAATAACATAACAGAGGATAAGGTATGAAGAGGTGGAGCTCAGCCTGAGAGAGTTTGAGCTAACCCCTATCATGGAGGAGACCCTTGTCCTAAAGTGATTTAACTGTTTATTCATTAATTTATTTATAATAGCACACAAGTAAACTACAGGCATGATGCTCTCCATGCCTATTTAGTATCTGCGTCCTCACAATCCACGTCTCTAACTTAAAATTCCTCTTCATAGAAAGAAATATTTCACCTTTATCCATAACCCTCCAAATTATAGCTTGTTATTGGATATGATTATTGAATTCGCTTCACCGGACATCTGAGACAACTATTGTGAATTTATTAGAAATTGTATTATTACTTTCTCTACTACGATTGCAATAGTTAGAGAAGGCATTGCATTCCACCCAAAAATCTGGTACAGAGATTCCACTATAAATACACGTTTTGAAATTCTCTGAATCTAAAAAGCATTTTTACAAAAAGGTTGTGTGTACGTGTGTGTGTGTGTTTATGTAACCGACGTAATTCATGTATACTTCAGGTCATACAATATATGTTAAATGTCCTTTTTTGAGGAGTTTACCATTTTCGAGATAAACTTTCTATTGGTTTCAATTTTAAATATATTACTTTTTTTAAACAGCAGCTCAGTCCTTATTGGTGTTGTTTACGTTATGACCATGCAAAGAGAACGGAATGTGAAAGCAATTACATAGCGACTAACTTTTAAAATATTTGACTGTTATTTAGGCTTACTGTATTCTTTTAATCCCATTGTACCTGACACAAAACTATGTAATAAAAGCATTTCTATAGCTTTTGTCTTGGTTAACATGAAGTAGATAGAAACATATGCGTTTTGAGAACATGCGCGAAAAGAATAAGCTGTATGAATGCATACAAACTCGAAGATAGTATTCCTACTTTTGGAACTATGTCTCGATTCTCCAATGGCCACCCCACACTGGCATTGCAATATATTACTGTTTTATTTAGTGCCTTTATTTCAGCTGATGTAAGTCATACAATAGCTGATTACCTTAAGTAAATTTCATTTAGCAGGTTCAGATTTCCCTGACCTGGCTGGCTATATATTCTGGTAGACACATATTGGTAGCATACCCAAAGAAACTATCTAAAAAGACGAGTCAAATCTGAAGGGATAAAAAATCTCCCGCAGTTTGGATTTCTCAGCACTCGCCCTTAACCTCATTGAATGTGTTTTCCAACTTCGGGTCTATTGGGCCCCAAGACGTGAAATCCTCACTCCCAAGAGAATATTATGGTCTTACCGCTTAAACTATTTTCTATAACTGAGCCTATGGACAAACTTTCTGTCCACTTTCCATCCGTTGCCGAGATGCTCAAGTTGCACAAAAACTTCAACTTCCATCACGCCAAAACATTCCGCAACTTCTCCACACATCCTTCTGGTTTAGGAACTTTGGAAACCCGAGTGACGTTTTTTCTCCTCCAAAAGCTTGTGATCTCTCAGTCTCCATCTTCCAGTTCTTTATTCTCAATCCCCATTTCCACCCCCTACCGCCAGGTTGTTTAGCATAGCACCATGTCTGTGGTAAACAAAAACACCTTTCGCTTTTGCTGTCTTATGAAACTGTGCCTTACTTCACTTTCACTGAAACTTTCTGTCAAGCAAGTAAACAAGCATGTGACATACTTGGTATATATGAAGTAACAATTCCTCATTACAGCCACACACACTGCATGTTCTTTAGATCACAGCAGTAAAAACTCTGCATTCACATTACTTTTGATTTCTCTAGGACGTATAGCTAGGGGAGTTATTGCACTGGACCAACAATTTCGATGTCGAGATTTCACCGAAAATATGTTTTGGGGTCGTCAAAGAAAAACATTTTAGAAAAAGGTACCTGTGTGTGTGTATGTGTGTGCCATCTTTGGTTCAAAACCAAACATGGCATTTAACTTTAATATCTTACAAGGATGTGACTCCAACCTAAATTACCCATAGAAAATTTTTCAAAAATTTTGAGTTCCTCAAAAATGACTAACGGTTTTCATTAAAATGCCATATATTTAAGATATTTTTAAAGCAACTGAAATGTACATTTCAAATTTTCGGACTCTAGCCCATGTAATCCTGTTTACCCTTGACAAATGGTAAATCAGACAGACAAAATATTGCTATAAAATGTAGGTCTCATTAAAACACAATTTATGTTAAAATCCATTCTTTTTTGAAGTGATAGAAGATATTCCTCATTTGTGTGACTTTTGAAATATTACACTTTTCTGAAATGTGAAGTCGTTATTCACCTTTTATGTCTTGGCTGTGCAAAGAGAACAGATTTTCAAAGCCTTCATATAGCGACCAGCTTTCAAATATTTGACTATTGCTCAAGGTTTTCTGTATTCGCACGTTGCCCTTGCACCTTAAACAAAATTACCAATAAGATGATTTCTGCAAGTGTTTATCTCGACTAACATGAAGAAGATAGAGAAATAAGGGTTTGCAAGAATAGTTAGCACAAGAATAGAGAAAGTCATGTGACTGCAACACGAGATTTTCTACTCACTCTTATATGTAAAAGCTATTCTTTAAAACACTAATTCTTCTATCTATTTCATTTTACTCTGTATAGGTGTTTATAGAAACGTTCAATTCCATATCTTGTTTAGGAAATGGGATAAGAAATATACACTATGTAATTACATTGTAATTTTGTTAAAAAACAGAATTTTTACTTCTCACTATTGAACTTTTCATTATTTTCGGCATATATTGATATATAATATATGGGTTGCTGCCCACTTTATAACTGTCGAAGTTGCTTTAAATAACTTGCTGTGCTTGCCTCGCCTTTTCTGGTTTTCTAATTGTTTTGTATTTTCCAGTAGGTACTTTCATTTTCTCCAAAATTGTTGCATCCAGCAAGGTCAAATTTTCTGAGCTGCTAAAACATCGTGTGCACTAAAATGGCTGAAGCAGGTTTTCCTTATTTTACATACAAGTTAGAGACTATAGTGTTGTGTATCACAAAAATTGAGCTGATTTTTCAAAATTATATATGAAGAGCAATTTTTACTATAAATTCGAATTTTGAAAAACTAATTGACTCATTTTGTCAGAAATACTTTTTCCTGGATTCAGTATAAGTTTAAACTCATTGGAATGGAGAGATACTGTAATGAATGCACCTAAGTAAACATCAGCATACCAAATTAGTTTTTCTCTGTATTAATTTAATGGATTTAGAAACTGCATTTTCACATATAATTATTCTACGCAAGTACTGTAAATTGCGCAGTGTAAAAATTATGATTATTTTTGTAATGGCTTCGTGATCTTCGCACTAAATTCGTGTGCTAAACACGATGTCAAATCTTTTAAGAGTTGGTTGCTATGTGATGAATTTTAAATTCCATTCTCTTTGGATGGCTAGGACTTAAAAACCGCACAATGACTTCCTATTTAATAAAAGCAGAAACATTTGAAAATTCAAATAATAACAAGGAATATCTTTACATTTGGGACACAAAAAAAAGTTAATTTACGATCTACCATACCCTACTATAACACCTTATACCAACTTGACCACGCTGAAGAAATGGGTATTATTAATGAAGCCGAGGGACCATTCCGGGAAAAATTGCATGCTTCTTGAAGAACCTCCGAGTGAAAAGTGAACTTTTTCAAAGAAATCGGTCTTTAGACACTCAAAGGATCGTAAAATGTCCTGTGAAATAATTATTTACTGCATATTAGCACACTGTTGCGTTTTGCCATGTACTTTTGACAGGTATTTTTTATACTTTTGTTTGTTACTTTTACCTTTAGCCATAGGTAGTTGTTTTGCTTTTCTTTTTCAAATTATTAATTTTCCTAAGTTGTAATATTACTGTTATTTTATCTTAATGTGATAATCTTTGTCCACGGGGGAAATAACATTTTAAAATTGCGTTATATAATAAAAAATAAAGACAAATGCATTTTGTGTTCAAACTTCTCCACCAATACTAAAAAGTTCAGAAAATTGGTTTAGATTTCCCCCAAGTGGAGCATTTTGAATATTTTAGAACGGTCATAAAATGATATTGAAGAAAAACACATTTAGAAATTGGAGTATGGGCATAGATCTAAAGCTTGCCTTTCCGTCGATGTGCTAAGTCACCCTCCGCAGGTTGTTATGAGTTATCGGTGAAATTGTGTCCAAAAGTGACCGTGAAGTCGACTTTAGTATTTTGAGTAATGTACTTAATCGACTTCATAGTTAAATATTCTGCTTTCAAAATTCCCGTTTGGTTACGGAAACCTTCACATGACTATTTATACACCGTGACTTTAGGAAAATAACCATATTGCACTCAACGATTACCAATTATGGTACTCTAATGTACTAGTGTTGGACCCTAATTTTACGTTTTCAAGCGTCTAGGGCTGCTATCCTAGCAGGTGAGTAAAAAATAATATTAGGTGCATTCATATCTCTCAGCTCCAATAATGAAATAAGCTATTCAGGTGTTGCTTAATGACTACACCTTTAGGGAAAATTACACCAATGAATGGTGTGCATTAGCAAGGCAGTTATGAGTACTCCCTTTTTATATAACTCCATACTTCATAATAGTAAATGTGCTATAAGGGCAATGAACACATACCGTTGTATTGAATGCATTGTCTCTCCTTTCTCCTTTATTTTAATTGAACCCATATGTATCTTCACAGAATAAACATGTAATTTCAGCACCAGTGTGTTCTGTAATTGCTAAGACCTTGTAATAGGACAATTAGAGTCACCACTAGCGCAAATGCGCCAGAAGGAGATTAAGGCTTCTCGTGCATGTGTGTCTGGAGGGCAAACTTGTCATACATCTTGCAGTGTTTGTGACAGACAGGCTAGAAATGGAACTCATTCTGTGTGTGAAGGAGGATGTAGTTGGTCTGAACACTACATTTAAGTATTTCCTAAAAGACATGAGAGCTAAAAGTGTTTAACCATTTAATATAACATGAAAGATGATTCTTAAAATAAGTAACATAATTCCAAAATTAACACCAATTTTTCAATTATACAATTTTTGGTGTAAAAAGGGCGCTAGATGTGTTGTAACCCAAATCTACTAAGGGCACATACAATAAAGATCGACTTTTAAAATAAATCCAAGAATTAACTCGTAATCTGAGTAACAGCCACCACAGAATCTGATTTTTGACACGAGACAAATTGCTGTAACATAAGCCTCAATGTCGACAGCATATTATATATTAGTACTTTCTACTGGTAAGTAGAAGGCTTTATTCCACCCAAAAATTCGATCTCGAGATTTCACCGAAAATATATGTTCTGAGACCCCCTGAATCTTAAAAAGGCATTATTAGAAAAAGGTGTGTGTGTGTGTGTGTGTGTGTGTGTGTGTGTGTGTGTGTGTGTGTGTGTGTGTGTGTGTGTGTGTGTGTGTGTGTGTGTGTGTCAGTCTCTGAACAGCATAGCTTAAAAACGAAAAGTAGGTTAAAAACCAAAGTTGGTACTTAAGTTTAATGTCTTTCAAGGATGCGACACGAAGCCCTACCCTAAACTACCCTGTACATGGAACATTTTTTCGAAAATTTTGATTTTCTTGAAAATGGCTCTAATGGTTTTGATTAAAATGCCATAGGTTTGAGGTATTTTTGTAACAAATTAAATTATCTTGAATTTTCTGACTATAGCCCCTGCAGTCGTATTTACTCTGGACGACTTTTGCATAACTGGTAAACCGTTAGAGATAGACCAAATCATAATCTACAAAAACTGTAGATCTTGCTAAAATATACAATTTATGTCTGAATAAATTTTCTGGTAGGATGAACCATTTCGGAGATATTCCTTGTTATGTGTGTGAGTTTCGGAAAACTTAAAGCTTTCGTGAAATAGAACATCGTTGTTCATTTTTTTAATATATTAAGTGTGCAAAGAGAACGGAATCTCAAAGCTTTAAAACATTTGACTATCGTACAAAGCCTACTGTATTGTAATATTCCCATTGCACCTACAAGGAAATAAGCAATAAGATAATTTCTGCAAATGCTTATTTTAACTGACACGAAGAAGATATAGGAATAAGAGTTTGTAAGAATGGTTAGTACAAAAGTAGAGAAAGTCATGATTTTTACACCAATTACCCTACTGTATATTTTGATGTAGTTAGGGGCTAGGAATACGGTACGCTTTAATCGATAATTACAAGTACTAAAACCGGGTCGCTGAATATTGACCAAGCGAAGAAACACATAGCACTTTTCCTTTTGAGGAAAGTATAAAATCTTGGAAATTGAATTGAAACCGGTAAGAATGAATATCCCGGAATAGGTTAATGCCACCAAACCTTATTGTTCGTTTAAAACTCTGGAACTGGTTATGGGTTGATAAATTAAAAACACAAAAACAGAAACACACACTCACACACACATACACACACCACGAACGCTTCTCTATTTTCTGTAATTCAGTGAGTTTCAAAGCAAGTGTTTCCGGTGAAATCTAGGTTATGGAGTTTTTGGGTAGGATACAATACTTCCCCTACTTACTATGCAGTAGAGAAAATATAAATTATTTTATTGCCTTCAGAGGCTATTTAAACTTGTATTCGCGGTGAAATCTCGACATAGCATTTCTGGGTGAAATAGGTTACTTACTCTGTTACTCAGCAGATGGAGTGGAGACCGCTGGTATGGGCTTGTTTTTCGACCTTCACTTTCTATACAACAAGAGCTAGTTTATGCACCGAACAAGAGAACATTTTCTCTAAACTTACACCTCATGTAGATGTGTGCTGTGCATAACAAGTTCGCTCGAGAGAAACCACGCTGGAAACTCGAGCCATCAATCATCTATAGTATTGCTATCACCGTCTTTCAACACGGCATTTAAGGCAGGTTGTACTTTCCAGAAGCAATAGTTTCTTGGGAACACTTTCAAAGTTCTCCTCTGTTTATGGTATCGATTTAGCAGCCTAATGAATGTTTAGCAAATCGATACCCACTGGAGTCATATAACGTTCAAGATAGAACACAATACACTTGGACATTTATCTTCCCTTTTGTCCATCCCAGAGCCACCAGGTGAAATATTAAAGAACTGGAAGTATATTATCCAGTTGTTACGCAAGTTGTTTACTTTCATTATACACAGTTGGTAATGTCCCTTACAGAAACTTAGACTTACTGAAAAGAGCTTAGAGTTAGAATTTTCAGTAAAAACTGAAGTCAGAAAACAAGGTGTGAACGCTATAGATGTAATTTGAAATCAATCTAACCCATTTGTTTGAAGATACGTGAACGCCACAAACACTTACAAAGAGCTTCCACCAAAGTTCGAAATCGTTTAAAAGAATTACAGGAATATTCCGAGCTACTTTTTCAGACGTCAAGTAACTCGGCAACTTTGCGCTGAAGTTGGTCAGGGATGTGAGTCGGTTTCTGGATGTACACACTTCGGTCACTTATGAAGACGACGTAGGGTGGCGTAATGTTTTGGGAGATAATTCTGATCGACTTACACTCACACACTAAAACGGAAGGACACATGTATTTGTTTACGTTTACGACAATACCACGCTGTTTGTTTATGTACTAGCGCAGTGAAAGTGACACCCACACAATCTGCAGTGTTGCCAGCTTGTCTGCCTCTTGTTTTCTACAAAACTAGAATATCTCCGTAGGAAATGGTCAGAGACAAAAACGTAAGACACAAAATGTGTGTCAGATACCGACATCTATCACTAATTTAAATCAATTTAACGACTTCCCTTCTCCAGCCCCGCCCTCACACACACACACCCACACACACACACACACACACACACACACACACACACACACACACACCCACACACCCACACACCCACACACCCACACACACACACACACATGCACAGGTGCACACAGGCTCACAGGCACGCACGCGCAGATCACAACAGGTAACATTCAGCTGCGTTCATTACAAGGTCCCAATCAGATAAAACCTTTGATCTAACATACAAGAGATAACATGTTTACTGGTACTGAAGCAAGGAAACTGAATAAAATCCACAATAGACACATGGTTAATAATCTCATTGTTCGATAGTATGATTGTAGAGGAAATGTGGTAAAACTATAGCAACCATGAGAAATAGTTATTTAAATTAACTTTTTGATTTTTGCTACTAGTTGAGAATCAGCTCAAATTGCCTTGACTTCAGGGCTCCAGTGTACCCCTATAGGGCGCTGATGACCTCGAAGTTGAGCGCCCTTAAACCAAACCAAACCAAAAGTACCCCTAAATGTAGTTCCACAGACTCAAATTCGGATCCTCATCCAAAACGACAATAGGCTGGTCCTCAAACTATGGAAGGTTAATGCATTATGGACTAGTCTGCAAATATCTTCTGGCAGCATTGGTATTTGCGCCTTGCTAATTGAATTTTGCGGAGGATATTTCGTAAACAGCAGGTTAGTTTGTTGTTCCTACACACCAAACATAAACACGTGAGTTTGCATTTCATTAAAACCAAGATTTGAAACTTAGGAGTTCACCTTTTCAGGTTAAGCCCCATCAAGCATCTTCCAGCCAATTAGATTTAAGCATATTTAAGAACACATTGTGACAGCTTATTCATTCTGTTCTCTTTTGAAAATTTCATGTAACTGAGCAACATAAGCCAAAAGAACCTACTTATATGATATTGAATTGTAGGCTAACAGAAAATATCATAGAATAAATCTATACTATAAAACTACACAGGTCTCCATATTGCATACATACACTGGATATATATTTCAAATATGGCATGACGTCATTCCTGTAGCCACTGGATCTAGATTTCCAGCCGCCTATTACTGCTGCAGAGGCTTTTAGCTCTGTGTCGGAGAAGTTGCCTACACACCCAGGCGTTCAAGTCTAAAATGAGAATCTTCCACCTATCTACAAGAAGCATACAAGAAGTAGTTCATATATCGCTTTCATAAGACAACATTTATTTGTGAATAGTGATGTGATTCCTTCCGAATGTAAGTGAAATCATTTGAGTGAAGGGACGTTGGGATAGTCATGCATGAGTTAATATATGTCATCTTTTATTTTGTTTCAGACTCATGTATGATGCGAGGCATGCTATTTGGTTATGTCTATGAGTAATGTGTTTACTACACACACGCACAGACACATGCGCAGACACACGCGCACGCATACAAAATGTACACTTCAATCCCTACTTATTAGTACCTCTGTGTTTATTATTATTATTATTATTATTATTATTATTATTATTATTATTATTATTATTATTATTATTATTATTATTATTATTATTATTATTATTATTATTATTATTATTATTATTATTATTATTATTATTATTATTATTATTATTATTATTATTATTATTATTATTAATTATCATCATCGTCATCATTACCATTATCATTATGTTATAATTATCACATTCCCCTTCCTTCGTGCCGCCCATTTCTCTCACTTTGAACAAACAATTTTCAAAAACCTTTGCGTATTTTCTCCTTTTAAATGTTCTCCCATCTATCAAAAGCTACGTTTACTTCTTCACACATTGTATATTTCGATAAATATTTTTCATGTCTTAGGTCAGGTGTGTCATTAAATGTCTCCTAGGAGTCAGCTCCCTGCATACCAGAAGGTTACACGATGCGGTTCAAACTAGTTAACAGTGCTAGACGTATATGACAAGATCGTTATATTAATGTGGTTGTGTGTTTCCTTAAAACATACAATAAGTGGTATTATTTACTTTCATACAACCATTATCACACTGTACATACTGTACATACTGTCATACTGGTCGTGTTATGACATTTTTCAACATTATAATTAAGTTTATTGTCATAAGGGACACGCTCAACAACAGAGGATTGAGGAATTGGAATCCCGGTTCTCCAACATACTCAATACAAATTAGTGGTCGCAAACTTCCAACGACACCATTCAATAATCAATTGCCGTATTTCGAAATTTAATCATGTGAAAAGCAGATCAAGGTATGCACTAACAGATATGAATTTAACTTGCGTTCTATGGAATAGTTGTTGGGCTTTGAAACCTAAATGAAAATAAGAAAACTCGGCCATCTTTACTATTACAGTGTGCCATGTATTTGTATCGAATGAGGTGAATGCACAGCTTTAACATGAACCATGTGTCGTTCCGTAATGTGGTGTGGGAGCAGTTGCTACCCCCCCCTCTCTCTCTCTCTCTTCCTTAATGACACCTCCGTCTTAGATTCCAAAGTATGTAATAATGTGCCGGCATTTTAGGAGTTATGTACTCGCGCGATCAGAGCGATACTTTAAATTGGTTATAAAATATTTGAATACTTGCTTTATTACAAATTTCAGAGTGTAAACTGGAGTTGCACCACATCCACCCTTGGTAGCTGAGGTTAAATGGAAAATGTAACTCCCACACTAGTGGCTTTTAGCTGCAGGTGAGTTTGTGGGATACTTCATTCACCTTGTACCTAGTGAAGCGGGAAATGTTGAGGGCTCTGGAATCTGAAGTAGCAGTTGAGTATAATGCTGCACTTGTGGTACTGTTTGAGGCCAGAGTACGGGAGACTTTAGACAGATCAAGGTTACACAAGTGGAAGTGAAGGTACACACTAACATCATCTGAAAGCTTCATCAGAAATAATATATTGTTGCAAAATTTTCAAACCGAACATAGGATAGATTGTTAAAACATAGGACAATTTGATCTCTTTGATGTATTTTGTTTTACATTCTAGAGCATTGTCCTGATTTTTCATTTCTTGAGAGTATTGTGAAAACAATTTTCAAACATTCAAATTTCCCCTGACATGCTTTGCTTTCCTGCCAGTATTTGTAAATGTGTCGACAACTTTAAAACTTTCTGAGAAATAACTAACGTTTACTCCTGTTTTCGTAAATCTATGTTTACTTGAAAATATAAAACAATAAGCTCTATAGAGTTAATCTCTCTTTTCTAATACCCAATAATGGACAACGATTCTCCTTTTAAGAATAGGTATTAATTAATTCATTCATTCATATGAATGCCCTACTCGTTGTTTATCTTTATGCCTCTTCCACGAGCTGTTGTTCCATGAGCTCAGTAATTTCCCATTTACTTCGTGTTACTCGAGATACATGTTTTGAAAATCGATGGTTCATTAAGGGGAAAACACATGGTAGTGATGATCTAATCTTAAAATTTGGGTTCTGTACGATATCTTCGAAATTCCGTGTCTACTTTTTGAGTTACATAAACTAACTGCTTAATTACTGTAAAGTTAAAGCAAAATGCAACGAATGCTTGGAAAGCGCTCAAAGCTACAATAAGTGATTTTTAAATAAAGATATGCTCAGTTTTTCTGGTAAATTTTTGACAATATCTTCTACCAATAAAAAAGTATACCTACAAAAGTCATTCAAAATTAAAAAGGCAGCTTTATTAGCCATATAAATACCTTAAAGATGTGGTACTTTAATTAAAATCACTGCAGCTACTTTTAAAGTGAACAAAACGTTTACATTAGAAGTTAGGGTGTGAAAATTTTATTTGAAATACGTGCGTCATATGTTAGGAAGATACTAAGATTAAATTCAGTGTATTACTTATTTAACGTTTAACTTTCAGTAATGTTTCTCAAAAGAGCATACACACAGCCTGAAAACCTGGATTTAAAACTGCTGAACTGTAACAATAAGCTGTGGCAGGAAATATAAAAACGTAATTTTTCAACAACCTTAAGTTTATTTCTAATCATGCCTTGGTAACAGACGAACGGCCTAGCCGTTGGCTAGTCTACAAGAGACATTGTGTTCCTCCTTTAAGATAATTAGCTATCTGGTTGTATTCGTAGACTGTAGTTTCGCATTTTTAGCCATTTGTGCTCTGGTGTGAACCTTATATTAAGAGATCTGATGTGTAAGATAAATTCACATTACTTTATACTGTAGTTTATTAATATCTAAACAAATTATGGCCACGGAAGTTTATTTTTACATCTACTTCACTTTAATTGAGATAAACCTTTTCTGAAACAGTTGTATTATACATATCGTTATAGTTACAAAGGTGATATTGAGAGTAAAATGTTCAAGGACTGGAATTATATATTGGCGTTACAAATACACAGCGTTTCCATAGAACGTGAAAAAGAACTAAATATTGAAAGAACTTTGAATGGATTAATAAATTGAAGAATTCGAACCATTAAAAACGGATATCTTTGAAGTGGCTTATTACACAAAAAGTGATTGGAAATAATGTGTATTTGAAGGAAATCTTTCTGTGTTGTTTTTATCTATCTTTAACGTTTGTCATTTACACAAGATTATACAAAACTCCTCCTGAAAAATTCCGAGACATTCACCGGCTTTTTACCAAAAATTAAAGATTTACGTCATTTGTAATGTGTCTTTATTATATGGTAGTTCAATAAAAAGTTTTGGAGCAAGTTTTGAGAAAAGCAAAAATATTCTTGGATATACCATGTGAGTCAGCTGCCCCTTATTCTCGAGTTTTATGCAATCCGCATTTTATACCCCAACATGAAAACATCGACCCCATTACTAGGTTCTACCCGCGTATTTAACATGGATGTTAAACACTCGATGAAATTAGTAATAATATAGATGTTATCACATCGCTTTTTAATTTATTCGTAATTAGACAGCTGGATATGTTCACTGGAACCAGCGAATATTACATCTTAAACGGCATGTGTACCTCACACGTTACTAGATAGCTCAGTTGGAACGGGCGTAAGATTCCGAAGTAATCTGTCTACTGTGAAGGTGGTTCGAATCACCTGCATGTACTTACCGTGCAATCCTCACAATTTGCAAACTATTTCTGAAAACTTATTATATTCATTTTTATTGTTTTATTTATGTTTTATGACATTGCTTGATGTTTCTTAATTGGTGAGCTACAATTATGTAGTTGTTTAAACACACCTATAGGTAGGTGCAATTGAAATAAGGATCATTTATACACATTTGAACACAGAAAGCAAGGAAATTACATTGTCAGAGTTTAACATGGAAGTTAAACTCAATTTTGCACACAATTAATTATTGTGCTATTAAAAATGCAGACAACCAAAAACGATTTAAATTATAATGTCCTAAACCCTCAGGGACTTCATAATTAGATTATTGTGAATTCGGTTTCCAAGTTTTTATGAACATAAAAAAAATATTTACAATGCTGAGACACGAACCTGTGTCATTGGGGCTTACCGTGTGCAATACTAGGACTTGTATGCCTGGCGCTATGCCATTGCCACCTTGCAAGTTTTCGGGTTCGATTTAGCCTTTTAAGACAGTTTTAATCATTTGCTGGGTGATTTAATATTATTAATTAAATGGCAAAAGCTGTTATGCATATTAATTGAGATGTACGAGGCGTAGTTCACGCAAAAATGTAAATAAACTGTTATTCAATAATATGTCCGTTTTGACTGTAGGGTCCATGATGGATGAGGCGTGTCTAAATTTCTCCTAATTTTTGGCAATCAATCCCTGCTCTAAGTACAAGAATCCACCATTTTCTTTTTAGCTGACGTTGTTAGTGTACTCATGTGATAGGTTCATTTTTTCCGAGGCGTTTACTGAATTACGTTGCTATGTATACTCTAATAAAAAGTTTGTAAAATCGGCTGGGAACCGGAATTCGCTCTCAGTAAACGGGTCGTATGTTTTTGAGGTGTACTTTAGCAAGGAGTACGTTCTCTCCCTTAAACCGCTGTTGCTCTCAATTTTGCGCATTCCTCTCTTTAAGAACGTCAAGCAATACATTTTAGTAAGCGCAAAACTGGACTAAGGCGCTCATGCCGTTAGATGGGTGGCCTACCTTCCAAAAAAATAAGGCGCGGCTGGCTCACCTGGTAGAGGGCAATTTTAGAAAGGAGGGGTCTTCTCCTGAAGATTTTCGTGTCATATGTTTGGAGAATACTGAAATTCTGCATGAAGTTTGGTAATTAATCGTCTATTCATTTTTAATGTATTCACAATCACACACACACACACACACACACACACACACACACACACACACACACACACACACACACACACACACACACACACACACACACACACACGAAAGTTGTTTTAAAACGTATTCTTTGGATTCAGGGACTCTCAAAGCATGTATTTCCGGTGATCTCTTGCTGGAATGCAATAGCCCTAACCACCTATGTGCGTGGTACAGAAAATAAAGATTTAAAACTTACAGAAAAACACATTTTCATGAAGAGCTTTAATTGTTCACGATAATCCTAAAATCTGTTGTAACTTTATTTCAAGAACATGATGATCAAAACTCGATTCAGATCCCCGACACCTACAGCTAGATAGTGTGCAAAGTGTTTATAATGGCCGTCACATTTGACGGAGGAAAAGCAGACACATCAGAATTCTGGTCACGTCAAATCTGTCTCAGCGATTTCATCCACATAAATTCAGTGCCACGTTGTACCGCAAAGGACCGTTATGATACCTGGTCCCTAAGTAGGACCTCTAAAGTCATGTCCACACAGGCAAAACTTTGTCAGAAACGTTTGTGAGCGCTCTCTCTCTCTCTCTCTCTCTCTCTCTCATCAATAGTCACAACATCAGTATTCATCCGTGTGCCTTCTTTGTCAATCTGTATTTCCCTTACAGTGAAAGTACCCATGCGTGCTTTCTCCTAAAACTGTATTATCGATATATGACGGTGAACACAATCATTGCTTCACAAAAGCATTTACGTCGTATTATCCTGCAATATTGACAAAGAAGCACTGTTATACTTGTTAAAAGACTTATAATACCATAGCTGAAGTATTCAGTGTTGCCCGCGATTTAACAATTTATTCCTATAACTTTCAGACTTAGCTTGGAGATATTTAAAAATGTTTACGTAACACATACAAATATTTAATTAAAACTCTCAGGTAATATAAGCAATAAGGATTAAGTAAATAAAAAAATAAGAAGACAGGTAGGATGATATGCAAAACCGCTGTTGAACAACCACAAATACTGCAGGGAGAAATTCGAGTAGAGAAAACTGTGAATTTAATATAATTTCTATCTTCATAAATAGAAGCGTGTATAGTAGTGCCTACTATATCGCTTATTGTGATACTCCCCCCCCCCAAAAAAAAAAACCCCTTGACATTTGTGCCTCATTATGGTAGAGTCTGATTATATTTGGTGCTATTCCATCCGTTAGGCCACCAACTGTTCGTAACATTGTAAAACTAGGGCCATAGTTGGTGTTATTGCATGTTTTGTTGCCACACAAGCCCTTGTTTATGGACGCGCTGCATAGAGGCCAATTGAACAAGATTCGTTTAGATGCCGTGTTAATTAATTAATCAGTGAACGTACTGCTCGTATTTGCGCGATTTTGTCTTGAATTCTTTTAGAGCAGTATATGCAGTTATAGTTACTGTTATTATTTTTGTGTTCGCTACTCAGTAGTGCATTAAATATTAATTATGATATTTGGCGCCAGGAAGTGATTTTCTGCAAAAGTTTAATTGAAGAACAAGTGGTAGCGATGTTCAAGCATCATTATCGTTTGAAAGCATGATACTTTAACCCTGTGATATTGAGGTTAGAAATGCCTTTATTATGCACTTTAGACTGTTGTTTGAGATACTTTCGTCTGTTGTTTAGTGTAATGTTGGCCATGTTGAACTCTTGGGAAAACTGCCGATAAACTATGCCCACTATATGAACTGTTTGAAGAAGAGTGAGAAGAGAAACACATGTGAATGTGCTGCGAAAAAAGAAAAGCCAGTAGAGAAAACCGTGTGAATGTAATAGCATGCATTTCCATTTCTAACACAGAAAATTATAGGTACTGTATGTAGAAGTAGGGAAAGAAATGTGTATCGGAAAAGAAAAGTGAGAAGAGAAAACCGTGTGAATGTAATACGTTGCATTTTTATTACTGTCATAAAAAATGTACGAGAATAACGTAGAGAATAACATATAAATGTGTTACCTAAAAGAAAAACGAGGAGAGAAAACCATGTGAATATTATACGTAGTATTTCTGTTTCGGCAATATAGAACAGTGTATGAACTGTTTGCTGAAGAGTGAGAAGAGAAAATCATGTGAAAGAAATACGTTGCAGTTGTATTTTGACAATATAGAGAATTATATGAATTGTATATTGAAGAGAGAGTAGAGAAGACCATATGAATGTATTACCTAAAAGAAGACTAGAGAAAACCGTGTCAATAATATGATGGATTGCTGTTTGACACATTTAGAAAATTACACGTGGGAGTAGAGAAAGAAATGTGATTGTGTTTGTAGAAGAAAAGCTAGTAGAGAAAAATGTGTGAATGCATTTTGTGTGGAAGGGAAAGCACAGGACATGTGAATGTGTACGTAAAAGAAAGGTGGGTAGTGAAATTCGTGCGAATGTAATACGCTGCATAGAATTTGGGCTGGAGAGTTTTCTTGAGAATGGTGTCATCCTTAGAAGATGCTTAAAAGTTTTATGGTATATAGATATTTTATTTTTGAGTATTGCTGTTCACACACACACACACACACACACACACACACACACACACACACACACACACACACACACACACACACACACACACACACACACCACCACCACCACCACGCTTTCTAATTTTTTTCTTATAAGGTTTTATGAGACATAAACATATATTCGCGATGAAATTCCGACATCCAATTTTGGATGGAGTACAGTGCTTTGCTTACTCTACATACTAAAAGTAAAAACCGCCAAATCGAGTTTTCTTCCAAATTCTACATCTGGAAACTATTGAGGTAAAGGAAGCACCGTTTGGAGGTTTCTGAAATAAAAATGTACTTTAGAGCATGCGAAAGAGAGTGATAGTGATAAATCCTTTTTGAGTAACGTTATCGTTCACGGAACATCATAAAACTCAGCCCACGTGTGGTTTTGGGTGCTTGGACATTTGTTCTTCCCGTTTAATATACAACAGCTAGTGTCGCAACAGAAGCAATGGTATCTGCATACAGCCGTAAAACAATGGTTTTGTCCAACCGCAAGCTAATGAGAAGCCCAGGCACACCCATGCAAGGAATGTGAGCAATGGTTTGTTCACGTCTAGGTTATGAAATGCTCTACAATGCTGCTGAAGAAACAGCAGCAGAGCAGGACTCCGGCTGCTACTATTATTTCTGACAAAGTTTCCATTGTACAACAACGATAAATAATGAAGATATTAATAATATTACAAACATTGTCACAAAATGGGGGCAAAGCCCAATACGCAATTGCCAGTATACATATCCATTATAATACTCAGGCTACTAGAGCCGTCCAGTTGTTTTCTCATCATACGTTACAGCTGCAGTGGACATGATCAGTGGCGTGCACGCATTCAAGTAATTTTAAGGCACAATTCTATAATTTGTAATCCTAGACCATAGGTTTCATATCTCAAATTGATTGTCTATGAACCACCTATTAGCAAAATTTGTGCGGTGTTATTCATTTACACCCTATATATGTACGTGTGTGTGGTTTGCAAGTCCATCACTTTAATATTAGTCCAGTTATAACCTTACACTATTGTTGCATACCACCAAGTGGCAACTTGTGCAAACTATTCATAATCTCTGGGGTTTAATTCTATTTAAGTGGTAATACAGAGGTTTAATGGCATAAGCTCTAATAGCTGTAGCGACGTTTGCCTTGTCTGTAGAGGTTCAGCCAAAGAATTGTGGATACGAAAATGATAACGGAGCAAGGCAATTATGTTTCACTACTTGTCATACATGGAAAATAGCGTACAGCTTTAATGTTGATAAGTAGTAATTAGTGTTTATATACAACACAGGTTTTAAAGGTAAGAGCACTAGTAAAACCATAGATTATTAAATTTCTGTTCTTTTTGTGGGAAATAAAACTACATTACTCAAGTCTCTTAATATAACGTGAAAGTAATCTTGGGTTTCCATTAATTAAAGTTGTGTATTTGAAACAGCCTGTACACTTAGTGCACACATTTTGCCCATGCGTATTACTAAATGCTTTGTTAACAATAAAACAGATACTACAAGCACTATTGAAGGTAATAAAAGAATGCTAAATTTTCTGCTGTTCTGTCCTTTTTCGATGGTCCTCTAAGCTTGAGCGCCTTTTCAACTATAACCTGAAATATTTGCAGAAAACCTGCAAGCAGCTTAAATGCCCAACATGAACAAATAGTACGGCTGAATAAAAATACGCTCCGCAGTTTTTCAGCGGTAATGGACGGTAGATTTGTTTGTAATGAAATGTTCGCTTCGAATCCACATCTCTCGCCGGTCCTTTCATAACTGGACCAGAGAAGTAATTACTACACAAAAGAGAAAGTTTAAATATTTTCCGAGTCCAGTGGTACTCACGTTGATTAATTATACACATAATTACAATGTAACACAATTATAATTTGTATTGTAAGAATATACTGACCTTTTCTGTAGCTTCAAGAGTGTTTTTACTTTCCTCAAATGAATTCAGAACAGTATAGTTATCAAATTAATTTTAAGTACTTTGCTCAGTTAAATTGGCCAGTATGTGAAAATCCCTGCTGCTAGGAATGTTAGAGTGCGTTGTTGAACTTTCTGTCTCGCTCCGCTAAAGAAAACAGTTGTTACCTTCAACCTAGTAACTCATTTTCAGTGTTACACACACACACACACACACACACACACACACACACACACACACACACACACACACATACACACACACACACACACACACACACACACACACACTCATATGGATGTTTCACATATTTTGACACCCTGAACAAAAAAGTTTAAAAAGTCCACATGCGGATGTAATCAGAATAACTCTAAAAGAGTAAATTATATGAACACCAAACTTGGAATTTAACTTACTGTGTTCCAAGGATGTAGTACGAAGATTTTCTACAAATTCCCACACCCTACATGATCCTTAACATGGAAAATGTCTAAATAGTGTTTGCCTTCTTAAAATGGCTGTTGCACTTGCGTCTTCTTTCCACAAGCAAGAACCCCACGTAATTCATCGCGCTGGAATCGATGATATACGTCACCTGTTAATTTGTTTGGTAAAATGTGTGGTTCCAGGAGTCTGTCACCAGACTTCCTCCACACATTGGGACTAAAGCGATCCTCATACTACAAAACATTTAATGGACGATGGATTGGCCAAGAAGGTCCAGTATCATGGCCTCCACATTTGCCGGACCTCAATCCAATGGATTTCTGTCTATGAGGACATTTCAAGACATTGATATTCTCGTATGTCAAATCTATCGAAAATATGTATACATTGCACATTGTTCTAAAATAGCTTATATCTCAACAGATAGTTATTTGTTTCCGGACATGTGTTTATAGGAACATGTATACTAGTTTTGATCTATATATATATATATATATATATATATATATATATATATATATATATATATATAGATCACATACATACACACGTCAGAGGAAGAGAGATTGAAGCGATGTGATGTATTGGAGCGAAAAGCAGGTTCATTCACCACTTCATGTGACACCAGGTCAGAGCCGCGTAATACCATGTTGCCTAGATATATGGCGCTGTCAATACGAAGCTACGAAGCTGAAGGTTTTAGTCAGCTGCCAGCTCGCGATAACAATAACATGGCCAGTACACGCAAAACGAAGTAGCCAGTGTTTCTATTATGAAGCTAGGTAAGTCCAAATCCCTAAGTACTTTGTCAGATCACAATCTAACTTGAGTCTTCGATTACAAATTTCCCAGACATTACGTCCAAATATTTATAAACTAGTTAAATGAAAACGAAACAGAATGCGTCGGAAAATGTCCATGTAATTTTGTTTTGTATGGCTCTCCTCTGATTTGCAGAGAAAATGACATTCTGTTATGTTATATTTATTCTACATTACTGTGCTTCGCATAAACTAGAATTATTATGTTGTTATATAATTGTTATGAGTTGTTAAACTTTTTGTAATCGTGGAATGGGTTATGCATAGCCGAAACTTCTCCATAGATACTTTTCTCTGCGTTTGTCGAAGAATACCAATATACTTCGGCTTACTAGGCATCATTAATGTTTATAAAATACTGTTCCATAGTTTGTCAGCTGCAATTTCATTACCCAGACAATTAAAGGTGTAACTCAGTTTAATTAGTGTTACGATTTTAATTAATAAACTTTAGTAGTGGAATTTTAAGGTTAAATTAACAATTTTACAGAAAGCAGTTAAGGCTATCTCGCTGAATAAAGAAAGTAAACTTTAAATGACATTCGTCAGACCAACACACAAAGCCGTGATTTCTGTTTGTACTTGTAAATTTGCCAGTAAGCTGCGTTCCTTTGATGTGGTTGCCTTCTAGGTGCACAAAGGGCTTTTTGTTGAACATGCTTCTTTCATTTGGCTTCATATGCAACGCCTTACAGCTCCACAACAAGGAGCATATTTATTTTATAGGCATCATTTTTCCGTTTACTTACCTAGATTCTAGGTCATGTTAAGATGAACGCCACAATTCGAGAAAATGACCCGTGTGCCAATGGCGTTTTGCTTATAACTGAAAAACCGATGGCTCCGTATCAACAGAATTATAACATTTGAGCATGTAAGGTCCCCTCTGAGAAGTTCCTTAAAAGTCTCAATAATTAGTTCAGAAAAAAAAATTATTTCAACTTCCCAGTATCTATTTTGCTCGAAGTTTCGTGACGCTTTTCTGAAAATTAAAAATTAAATTTTAATCCAAACACTCAATGAAATTCTTAATATGCAGTAGGACATAAGCTGTCATGATATTTTTCCAGCCATGTTGTAGTACAGGCAACATCTTGAAGACCAGACAGAAACTTTAAATGTAATTGCTATACCCGGTGTTTACATTGCATTGCACTGCATTGTTCAGTTCATGGATATAGCATTTAAATCTTCAGTCTAATTCTTCCTTGCCAACTTGAGCCTACACAGGACTAGAAAAACAATTAATTATGAAACATCTTACAAGGAAAGGTTACGATATGTTGTAGCTCAAATTATATTCGTACCTGGCGCTGTCAATACAGCAATAAACTATATACGTATACATCATAACATTTTAGCTGCTATGGACTATTATCACAACAGTTATCGCTCCTCAAAGTTACGATGACAGTACGGTATGTATGAATGATTCAAGGAAAAAAAGCATTATTTGAGATAAGTAGTCAATAATATGACATAAAACAGAGTTTACCTAGTTGACTACACTATCGGGGACAAAAAAAATGAGTCAATATATAGACAGTTCTCGCAGTACACACATTTGATGAAGGGAAGGTTGGTCTCAGTTCCCATGGAAACACCCTTCCTTACGTTAATCTGTCTGCTAAGCAGTACTCCAAGGATGTTTTAAATATATCAGGAAAGCCTTTGGTGTATCCGCCTTGGAAAAATGCATAATTGATTGGAATCTTGCTACTGAAAACTGGAAATACACAAGCGATTGAAGGTATTAGAAATGGTCTCTATGCCATATGCTAATTTCATTATCAGAAGATTCCATAATTGTATCTGTGATAAATTTCACATTTTTGTATGGACGGAAAATAAAATGTCCACAGGTTGCACAATGTCTGTATATTTTGCTAGAATCAGCTTCTTCATGAATTTAACACCTTCAGGGACTGCAGAGTTGCACAATCTCTGCTAGCTGTCCAGGAGTCGACCAAAAGAAAGGCTTCCATTTTTATTTGTATATCGGGCTGTATTACCTTCAGCTCGTTACGTAAACACAGGGCTGTAGAAGAGAGAGGAAACCTATAACCACCCCGTGTATTCCTCCCTCTCCTGTCAATGCCGTTGCAGCATAGCAGCTAAAGCTATACAAAGAGATTGTATACGGTCAGTAACAAAACAGAAATAGTTTTGTTCTGTTCTCTGCGACAAATACCTTGTTAGTCAGAAATGTCTGTGATGATGAGGCACTGTCTTCCTTTGGATGCATAATGGAGTTTATCTTCTAGTTCACGTCAGTAAGAGCATGAAATTCCGTCAAGCCACAGCTAGAGCAGGATGGCATCTTAATATTCCTAGAGAATGGAGATTCTCCCTCTCATCGCGCACGGATTGTTTGTGATTGCTGGCGTGCCACGTTACCATTTATGTCTTTTAGTAGAGATCATAATATGTTGTGCTGGTCTTTGCTTGTGGCGCTCAAGGTCACGGTATATTATGTGTTCAGAGAGTTTTCGTGTGCATCGTCGAAGGTGGTTTTAGACATTTAATCGTCGCGTCGGCGTTTTTTTGTGTCAAACAGTGTTACTGAGTGTATTGTCGAATACAGTTGCCTGTTAGATAGAGACAGAGTAGCACAACTGAAAGCAGTGAATTGTGTGTCAACGTTATTAACGATAAAACAGACAACTGTGTCTTTGTGATTTAATTTTAAGGAAAATAAAGTGACAAAAAAGTAATTGGAGTTGTCATTAGTCACAATTCATATCCTTTCAGTGTGAAAATAAAGTCACAGTTGTAAAACAAAGATAAATTATTTAATTATCAACACATGCTAATCAACATCACACCGACATTGAAATGAAATCTCTTTAGTACAACGTAAGAAGAAATTAAATAAAGGCTTAATCCACCTCAGAATTTTCCAAAATTGTGTTCTCAATGTAAGAGAAAAATTCAAGAGGCTCAAAGAAAATTTATTTGTTGGTCTTCCGGATTCAATTGAGGTATGAGAGTATTTTCTGAACTGGGAATCTTCAGATCCATAGTGTGTTATCTCATATTTTTACTTTATTTTGAAAAATGTTTTTAGAGCTTATGATAATATTTTGAATCAATCTAACTCATCTACATGAAAATAAAGATAAAAACAGCCCAACAGATTCCATTGGGCAAAGGCTTCCCACAGCTTGTGGGGTTAGCTGTATGGAACTCACAGAGTAAGCCAGATCATGTGAATTTCTCTTCTGAAATCAACGGATATAATGATTTAGAAACACATTAACTTAATCTTGAGTCCATCTCTGACGTAGTAGTCTTCTGTTTCTTTTACCAGACAAAAACCGGAGTAATGATAAATTCCATAGAGGTAGCAATAAAATTCAGAGCACGCCTATACGGTAGTGCAGTAAATACATTTATCTGGAACAATCAGCATGACAGAAAAGCGAGAGGTGAAACTACAGAGAAGAATAAGTTTAGCATGGGGAACATTTTTGAGTCTAAAATTCATATCTTCATCTTCACTCCTTGGATTAGGCTGATAACCTGTTCCGTCCTCACTCAATTAATTCCACCCCTTCCTTGGGGTCAACACGATGTTGGATATTGTATCCTCGTTCGTTCTTTCTATATGTTCCTTTCAACTGTTCCTATATTCTTTAATTTTTTAAATAACAAAACTTTACTTCTTCACCTAAAATTACATTTCTTATCTGTTCGAGTACAGCCGAACACTTTGTGGAAATCTCATTTTTGCACTCTGTATCTTACTTCTGTCCTGTTTTAAAATTCATGATTCACTTCTATATAACAAAATTAGTACCATCATTGTCTTATATAATATGAATTTTGTTTCCTGTCGCGTCTTATCCCCGAGTTTTATTTATTGTTCCAGAAATTTATTGAAATTTACTGATTTTATGTTCTACATGATTATCTCTATCTGCAGTTATGTCACAACCTAAATATCTGAAGTAGAGGACCTGTTTCAAGCATTGCCTTGTATTCTAATCTTAAAATGGACAAGATATTTTTCATAGTATTCCATTGTTTGTTTTTTCCTTCCTTTTGCTTAAATTATACCCTAAGTTGTATTCAATTTAAACACCGCTCTTTGTAGATTTTATTCATTACTCTAAATGACCAAACCATCATCAGCATTGATCAAGGCATTTATAAGTCGATTTTTCCCTAGTTTTACTCCTGAGTTAATTTCTTGATTCTATTTCTTAGCTCAACTATATAAATACTAAAGAGTGTTGAGAACAGGCTGCATCCCTGTCTAACACCTTTATCTGTCTTAATTTTTTATGTTCTTGTTCGATTTAGATATATGTCAATTCTGTTGCTATTATAATCTTATAAGTTTATTAATTATATGGAAGGGATATCACTTTTTAATCCAGTACGTCCTTTAGCTTTTTTGAATTCAATGAATACATAAACGCAATATGCGTTTCTAAATTGACTTTTTGTCTCTTTTCTAAAATGTTTAGATACTAAAATGTTATCATTACAGGATCGACCTTTTCTAAAACCAGCCCGTTCTTCCTCCAGTAACGGTCCCGTAATAGTTTCACGGTTGTTAATTATTTTTGCATATATCTTATAAGCAGTGTTCAGAATGCTGAATGCTGAGTTCATATGATGGAAAAAACGACCAGCCCCATGTTGAAGTTCAAAACATTACAAAACTTGTGGAATCCCAGTGCTTCTGTATGATAACCACACTTGGATATACACAGCAAAAGAGATCAAGACGATTCAGATATGCCAGCGGAAAATGGAGAGGAAGATATTAGAGATCAGACGAGGAGCAAAGGAAGAAGCTAAGGAGAAGTGGGATGGAGGAGACGGGGAGGACACGTGGCAACAATACCTCAAAAAAGGTGGGCTTACGACACGACATGTGGGATCTGAAATGGGGTAAATTATAAGCCTGTGAGCATTTAATTAATTATACACGTCTCTGAATTACATTAGCGTTGATCTTGTATGTGAAATAATTATTATTCCTTGTATTAGCGACCTGTCATTGGTTTACCTGCAGCAAAGAGAAAACATGGAGCGTTAATGATACACCAACCGACCGACCTTTGAAGTTAGGAATAAAGGCTGCAAATCGATAGAACACTGGGATATGTAGTCCTTAGGCAGATATTTGTATCATGACAATGCCCTGCTCAAACAACTAATTAGACCCTAGAGTGAAATGAGATCGTGGATTTCAAAATAACTACGCGTGTCATGCTTATCAACCTAATTTGTTGTCAGTTTTATTATTTCTTTCTGCTTTCTGTACCACTTATTCCTTACAGAGGGATTATTATATTTTAGTAAACGATTATATATAATATATATACTGCGTAAGCTTTCACGGCCGGTGTCATTATATGGAAACTGATGATAGTGTAATTGATTTATAATTTGTATATACCTATATATCTTTTTAACATTGAAGTTATTTACATGATTAGGACAGACAAATGATGATAATAATATATAATATATATAACCATTGTGATCCTGTAGTTCATTTTTAGCGATCTTATATGTGCGAAGATGTTCTAATATTTGACCACTTTCTTCAATAATGTGTTATCTATTCTAGACTTTAGTGATCGGGAGGACCTATAGCGTCATATACTTTATCTATAAATATACATACATATATATACACAGGCTTAGAACATTCGGTTCAGGCATTGTTGTCCAAAAAGGTAAGCAAGCCTAAAACTGTTCAAGAAATGTTAAAATTAACGTTTGTAGTTTTTATATCTGCTTCGTCTCATATTTATTGAAAATGCAAAGCTACTACTAAATATAATTTTATTAAGAATATAGAAAATTGTATAAGCAACATGAACCATTTGCAATATTTTAATGCTGTATTTTAAAGCTCTGAATTTGATTCAGCCATTAGGAGTGTACGACTATAATGTTTTAATGGTAAGATAGCAGATTACAATATTGCAAGAAGCAGTACTGCCTTGTAAGCAAATAGAACAAGTACGTATTTCCCCTTCCTGCTAAAGTTTGACATTCTGCCACACAATTGTTCGTGAAGTTAGCATGGCCTCAGAAATTTGGGGTACACACGCACGGTATATCTCGCTTATTACATCACGCACCCTTTTCATGTGCTATTGTTGATCCATGTATTACCAGTCACATGGAATGAAAGTCCCTATACATTCGCTGTTTCGCGTGCCGTTACTCGTTTTGTTTCAGGTTCATGCTTTGTTCTCAAAAGTATTGTGGAACAGATTTTTCAGGAGCAAGTCAGGAAAACGGAGAATGGAGCTGTTATAATTGATTAAAAGCAAGAAAATTACCAAGAAGCATACGTGACCTGCTTCTATGTTACATGCTGTAATATCGTAACAATAAAGGTATTAAGACGTGGATAAACTATATATGTATCATGCTAATTAGTTGATAACACTGTGCAAGAACGTTAGTTAATTGGAAATCTTATTAAATATTTCAGTGAAAGAGGAATAACATACAACAATTAACGGATTTTGGTGAATACGATTAAAATTATTTAAAATATTATGGCAGACGCAAACTTTAATGGCGGCTGATACTTGACCACTACTATTCTCTTTCCTGTTTACAAATACGTTTTACGGGGGCAAATGATGTATCATCAGATTTACAGCGTGTTCAACTATACAACTTAGCAAGACCTGGTAAGTGTCTTATTGGTTTATGTTTTGACCAGCTCCTCCTGACAACTGGCATTAAATTTTGTGTCAGCTATACTTAGCTAAATACTATAAAATAATGAAAGGGAGTGAAGTTTATAAGTTACCGTTAACGAATTAAAACATGAAGTAATAGAAACTTGGAAATGAATCTAAAATAAAGGTTAAAAGAACTATAACGGGCCAAATTAATGAATAGTTACACAAAAACCAAAAGTGATGAAAATAATTACAAATTGATAACCAATTTAAAGTGAATATAAAACACCCCAAACAAGCTAAAATAGTGTAATGTGGTATGAGGACGAGGGATAATGCTAAAATGCTACAGAAAAGCTAGAATTAATATAGTAAAACACTGTGACATTTTTAATTTCATTATTCATCAGCTTGAAATGAAGTAATCGTTTTCTTTCTTAAAGTTTATCAGGAAACTTAAAAGGTATCCACATGCACTGCTGAATTTCTGATCCCCAAATAACATTATATATATATTTAAAGTGTCATATTAATATTTAATTTCTCCGTTATGCGTTTAAAATGGAGGAAATATTATATTCCAAGCAGAGATTAGATGTCGAGATCTGTTCGCAAATAAATATTTTCTGGATCACTGAACCCAAATCATTCTTTGTGCGTAAAGTTTAATTTTACCAAAAACAAATATGATCAAAGTGTCATATGTTGACATATAAGAAATATATACTACAACATTTATTTTTGTATTTTCTGGGAATGGACTATAAAGTCATCTCCATTCATGAGAATGTAAATTTTAACTGTCGCTAATCTTGCTCAGTTACTTTGACCTGAACTATTATATTTATATTCTATTATTTCTGCGTTCCTCCGTAGTGAAATACTAGATTTTTGTTCATTTGTGTTCTCCTCTGATCTACAAATTTTAATCTTCCTAGATTCCCATTAGAGGATTATTGCTGGTGTTTTTGCTTGGCTAACAATTAAAGTGTTCTGTGTCTGCAAAGGTTCGCAAACGGCCTTTCATGGTCAGTCAGCCTGGGTCTTGTATGTGCCTGCATAAAAGGGTGTCCTATAATTCGCAGGCTAGAACTCCTGAAACCCATTCCACACACAGACTGGAGATGCAGGAGAAAGGTTTATAGCTATGTTCGAATTGCATTCTGTTAAAATGCTGGAGTGTTTTACCTACCTTGCGTGTACGTGATGAGCGTGTATATAAAATAAAAGTTAATTAAAAGAGAAGCACACTGTCCAGCACTGGAATACCTACTTGCATTTGCTTCAGCTTGTAGACTCAGAACTGTGGTAGGAAACCACCGACACCGTGTAGTTTCTCTGTCTCATCTGTTAATAATGTAAATGTTACAGACATTCTAAATTAATTTAATGGAATCAATAAAAATTCGAATAATTGACATATGCTTTCGTGGCATGTGGTAGGTATTTATATGTTTTCTGGAGACGACGTAGTTGCTGCTGCTAACATGCGCTTTTGTTTTAAACAGAAGGCTGAAATAGTTTTAGTATCACACCTAGCAGGGAGTAAGATAGAAATAATGGTTGTTTTTCAATAACCGTCCTGATCATTCCGGCTTAAAATATCAGATGTTAGAAACGTACAACTTACTCTAGCCATTCTTTAACAAACTACACTTACAAAAGCTTAATCCAGTTTCCATTTCGTCATCCTTTGTGGCCTAGGAGTAATATGCCAGGCACTGCTTCCTAGGGCCGTGGGTTCGAACCCGGCGGAGGGTGATGAATTGTTTCGGGCATAAACATTTTTAGCATGGGGAGTACCGCCAGTGATGCTGTGTCATGTATTTACTACACGCTAAAGCCTGATATAGAGTCAAATTAAGAACTTTCAGGCCCAATATGGAATAGTACGCTGAGATCCATAGCAGTTAATGAACGTGCTTACATAAAACTCAATTTCACCTTTTTTCTTTCCAGTTCATGTTAATGTAAACTAGCATTTGTAGAACTATTTTTATTACTAGTGCTTCCACGATACTACCCGATCCTGGCACTGCTTTGAGTTCAGTATAAAGTAAAATGACTTCTTATCGTATAAATAGCTTGAGGATTGGTTGATGACGGCAAGCGAGATGTAATAGGGGACGGTGAGGGTAGATGAAACTACCTTAATCATCATAATTTCCTCCCAAACTCAGCACACAGCAACGCATTACATCAAATGCACACTGCTAGACATATTGGGAGGTATCTTGCAAACTTTGTTTATTTTATTACACATTTCCTTATAGGTACAGTGGGAATAGTGGAATATACACCTTCAGTGATAGTCAAATCATTTAAAATCAACTCGCTATTAGTGCACTTTGAGAAAATTTACATTTCCTCTGTAGTAGGATTTCATTTATATCCAGAATAAAAGGAAACTAATAGCAGAAAATCCAAATTAGCATTTTATTTGTCACGAAAATATCTTAAACATGTAGTACTTTAATCAAAGTCGTTAGAGACATTTTCCAGAAACTCAAAAATTTTGAAACATTTTCCAAATTAAGGGTAGTTTGCGGTGGGGGAGTTTATGAAAAATCTTCGTGCTGCATCATTGGAAGATGGAAAATAACAATACCATGTTTGGTATTTCACCGACTATTAACTTTTGTGTTAGTCCAAAAACGCGTGCACGCATAGAGCTACACACACACACACACACACACACACCCACCCACCCACACACACACACACACACACACACACACACACACACACACACACACACACAGACCTTCTAAACATGTTTTTTTTTTTTTTTTTGGTAAACCTCAAAGCGTGTATTTCCACTGAAATCTTTGCATGGACTTCGGTACTTTCCCTACCTTTATGTACTCGGTAGAGAAAGTAAAAATACAGAGATCCAGGTAAGCGTTCATAACTAACAATAACATATGTCCACTAGTATTTACAATTTGTACACAACCATAAAGCAAGATCCTCTTGTCCACTGTTATGTTTAAGGCATTGCTTAAATTATTTAGCTTTTAAAGTTATGCTTACCACATATACACACATTTTTTTTTTTTTTTTTTTTTCAAAAACACCTGGCTGGAGGAGCCAGTGCGTCACTGCAGGTCATAACACAAGTGTTTGCGCTTCCTGTCGCTTTAGTCAGACGTGACGATAACTGCCCCCAATACCGATCTGTATTGCATGCTGCATGCAAGGTTCTGTGTTACGTGAGTGCTCCGCTGCTCACAAGCTAGAGCTGCCTGTACGAGTCTGTAAGAGCAAAAAGTATCAGGCGCTAACAAGTAATACCTACTGCAAGTACTTAGAAGTATATTTCTCAGCATCTAATAGCCTCACGCGACTCATAGTAACTGACAACTCTAGCAAAAGGTTACAATATATCAGTGGAGAAAAAATTGAAGAATATCTTAGAGTAAGGCTACACAAATCAAACTACCTGGTAGACTATTGGAAAATTTGTAGTCACATAATTCATAATTGTATTTTGTGTAATTGGAATTGCTCTAAACCAATTTAATATCATACTACTGAATGAAACCTTTTTGTCTGGGTTTAAAACATGAAGTTTGCCCCCAAAGTGAATAGCGTTTGACTGTTTGCATTAATATCTGTAATAAGCGCACTCTCTTAATGTCGAAACAGTTTGCTTTTGTTTCCCTGTTAACGTGTAGGCGTGTGTATTATTCTCTTTTGTTGTATGCTGCCGCCGCGTTATATTCATTATGCAGAGCCATGTTCCTTGGCTGTTCACTTTTGGGAGTAGGTTTTACGAGTCCCAGACCTCCACAACTGAACCTGTTACCATGCTGCATAGTGCCTACATTTTAATTATGTGTTGTCGAATAACGGAACCTAGCTGGGGAATTTTAAAATGTTCACCTCCGCTCCGCTACACTGACACAAGCATTAACTATCATGTTGCAGTATGGTGTTATGCAAGTTTCTTCATTAGCTACTTCAATGTCGACGTAACTCCAACCACCGTATCTCAGTCATTCCAAGATACCTAACTTCAGCGATGTTCAATGCTTTCAAAAGAGGGGAGGTTGGATTTACCTCCTTCCACTATGTATAGACTTTATCACTCAGACGTGCATCGAGTTGCAGTGGTGGGTTAGTTACATGTACGTTGCGTTTGATTTACAAAACCACTTTCAAATCTGATGCGATAAACAGATCTGTTCATTAGTGATCTCGTTTAAGCAGCGCATCAGTACTTGGCGAGGTAGAAGTGCCTACCTTTAGAAGATACACCAAGTGATCGACGTGTAGCCTATTGTCATCTTTTAGTATAGTTCAATTTGGAGAAACTCTGTTCAGAAATATATGTAGAACTATACTCATTCTTATACAAACTATTCTTTCAAATGCTTATTTCTCTATCTACTTAATTTTAATCCACATAAACATTTTATAAAATATTTTATTGTTGATTTTCTTGTTGGTGCAAGGAAGATATGGGAATACAGTGGGATTTAAGCGATAGTCGAATGTTTTCAGAGCTGGTTGCTATGCGATGCCTGTGAAATCCCGTTTTTTTGCAAGTCAAAAAAAGAGTAACAGTCATATTTGAGAAAAATATAAGTATTGGCAAATTCACACAAATAATAAAGAGTATCTCGGAAATGGTTCACCCCTAAAAAAACGTATTTGGCATCAACTGTGTGTTTTAACAAGATCGACATCTTTCATTCAGTAAGACCAGGTCTGAGAACCTAGGTTTGATCCCTGGTACCAGCATGGGGCTTTTATTCCTTCTGGGAGGCCTGGCACGGGGTGCACTCAGCCTCGTTAGGTCCTGGAGGAGCAATTGAGGAACTACTTGATAGAAAAGTAGCGGCCCCAGGTTGTGAAGACCACATAACTGGCCTGGAGGGATCAGGACGCTAACCACGTACCACCCTGCAATACTGCACCCCACCAATGACGCCTGTAGTGGGCCGAGGTGGGGGATGCAGCGCCTGGGCGGCAAGAATTGCCTCTTCATGGGCTGTAGTGCCGGTCTGTCTCTTACTTGGTAACTTATGCTAATTTCATCCAGAATGAAGAATCTTCTGACGACGAAAATAAAAGTTACCACTTATAAACTACCATGGAATCGCCGGTTTGTGTCCTTTATTGGATACTGAGTGTCTGTGTTACTAAATGTACTAATTACGTAAAGGTCTCCAAAGAGACAGGGTTGGACATCGCTAGTTTGTTATCATAGGGACCCCTCTTTCATTAACAAGGTGAATTAATTTGCTAATTAAATCATAGACCCACGGGAGAGGAGCAGGGCTCAGAAATATAGAATGATTGAAAATTGTGTCTTCGTCCACTTTTCAACCCTCACCTCACTAAGGTCTCACTGCCACTTAATAAACTTCGAACTGTATCTTCACTTGCTTCACACTGTGATGTCGTCCCCATATGATACGAGACTTTTGAAGTCATCCCTTGCGTGAAATTTGATGTTGTTGATATTACCTTAGCCGGCAGCTGCTGCAGTGGTGTAGCTGAGAGAAAGGATGACCTCAGTTTACTTACCGGACGGAGTTTAATGTTGACTAAAATATTATTGGTGGATAAGTTGATACAAAGAATTAGATCACTTCTTTAATAGTTGTGTAAAGCGTCCATAAATTGGGGAAATTTTGCTCAGAAAGTTACATCGGATTAGCGGTTAAATCTTTGTAACCAAGGTGCGTAAATGGATGCATAAATGGATGAATCGTTCACATGTACACGACATATGATCGATGAAAGGCTCAGTCAACAAGTAATTTGATTTAGTATTCACCGGCTTCTTAATCGAAGCGCCGATTACATATTACTCCCCCTCCAATGTTCATGTAAATATTAACCTGCCATAAATCACCAGGTCATTTCAACTTCTACGCTGCACTAGCATATTCATTTCCTTTGTGATTCTAAGAATTTCTGACTTTCCTAGCGTCACCACTGTCACAACATTGAGTAAAGTATTCCCTAGCTACTTGGTTAGTAATGACTTTCCTTAACAGGAACTGCTAATGACCTGAACATATCTTTTGTCTCAGCCTTCTTATATTATGCATTGATTTAGCTTATAGAAGGCACTAGAAACAATACTAACAGTGATGTTATCTTCATAATTGCTGCAAAATCGGAGCAGATTATTTCTTATCCACACGAACTATTCTGTAGTTTGAATTTTCAAGCACTTTGGGAGACGAGTTTTGTGTTCTTTCCCAAGGACAGAGACGGGCTTAGATCCACCATTATCATTGACGCAATGGAACATATTGTTAATAACAATATTAGTAAAAAAAACACACACACAAATACACCACACACCACACACAAGCAGACTTAAACCTATTCCTAACATCCTTTTTTTATTAAATCAGAGGAGCCTCAAAACATACGTTTTCGGTGAAATCTCGATATCAAATTTTGGGTAAAATACAATACTTCCTTAGATTTACTTCTAGGTGAAATACCCAGTGTCCGTGATTTCAGGATTTTATCCCTATAACTTATATACTTAAATAGGATACTATAAAGAACCCAAAATAAATAAAATAATTAAATAAAAACACTGGTAAAAATCACTGGTAAACAACCTCAAACACTACAGAGCAAAAGCAAATAGAGAAAGAAAGCTGTGTGAATGTCACACATTTCATTTCTATGTCGAACATATAGAACATTATGAATTCTTTATAGAAGATGTAATATTATGTTTCAGAAAAGAAAGGTGCGTAGAAAAAATTCTATGAGTGTAATGCGTTACTTTTAGTGAGTGAGTGAGTGCATAGTGTTTAAGGGCCCGTCGACAGCTAGGTCATTTGGGCCCCACGTTGCTTTTATATTCCAATCATAGATAATTGTATGAATTGTAAGTTGAAGCCATGTTTCGCAAAAGAACACTACAGAAAACCGTGTGCATTTAATATATGGCATTTCTATTTCAGTCATAGAAACTTGTATCAATTGTACGTTGAATGGCGAGAAGGGAAGGATAGTGGAATTTAATACGTAAAAGAAAATTGATTGGAGAATGGTGTGGCACTTCTATTTGTCATAGAAACTTGTATCAATTATATGTTGAAGGATATGTGAATTTATTATGTAAAAGAAAAGTGAGTAGAGAGAACCATATGAATGTTACTTGTTTAGTACAATGGATAACACACAAAGCCTCTCCATAAAAAATGCATATACGTGCCGAATTTTGAAGTGATTGGTCAAGCGGTTTAGGAGCCCATAGAGGACAAACATTCTTTCATATGTGTAACAACATAAAAGTAGGTGACGAGAAAGTAATAGGTGCTAAATCACAAGACAAACAGAGTAAATACATTTTAAACATGCAAAAATAGAACAAAGGAAATACCAATATGTGAGGGAGCATCGAGCTATTAGTAAAATAATAATAAAGCCGCCATCATCTGACTCAGAAGATGGATATTTTATCCATAACATGATATAGTGTGAGTCATCACAGTCTTTTTATACCCAGACAGACGGACAGGCCACCGGAACATCGTTCCCGCCCTACACAGACAGACTAGCAGAGTGGCAAGTCATTTATGCGTCCGTGACTCCTATCATTAGATTTGCTAATAACTGTGCAAGCCATTATCACTGTATCTCGCCGGTCGGCCGCTGAATATATACGTCCATACGACACGAAATGCGGCAACTAGTTATGCAGTCTGTGGCCAGTTCGTTGCATGACGAATGTGACGTGGCTTTGGACCTCTGTTTGTCTTTTGATATCATTTTTCAATTTGTTTCGCAAACATAAGAGTGATTTAGCGCAGACCTGTCTTCTTTAATGTGCTCCTAAGAGAAAAGACGCAACATTATTAATGGCAGAGTTACAACCGTGCTCAGCAGTCGTGGCAATTCGATGAAATTCATCATGCTCCGGTACACATTGTTACTTTGGTCAGTGGTGAATGTTCGCCTCTGGGCTTTGGTAACCAGTTATTCTTGTTGTTATCACCATTATCATCATCCTTATCATTATCATCAACACCACAACTATCCCCTTGAACGAGTGCGAGACCTCTTGACCAGCTTTTTCTGCTGTTTATGATTTCCAGTTCCAGATAAACACTAGAAAACTACTTAAGCCTTGATGATACCGATAAAAATAAATAAAAACATTTTTCATTTTGCGGATGACGAAATGATAGTGTCAAAACATTATGAAGTCACTGAATTCAAGACACACGATTATTTTCAAAATATAAGAAGAGTGGTTTCATAATCAACAAAGAAAACACAAAATATTCTGCCTAGGAGAAGTTCAATATGACTTGACATAGAACAACAGCTTTATTGTTAAAAACACAAGAGGGCTACAAAGATCTAGCAACTAAGATTTACGAAAATGGTCCAATGGAAAACAGTAGAATCGAAATTCTTACGGCAGAAAAGCGACGTCACCACTCAATAATATACAATGGAGCAGTCATAATGGAAAACTGTTATATGAATAAATACACACGTTTAGTATAAATGAACAATGAATTTCCTATTATATGAATAAATAGTTCCCAAATTAATACATTATGGTTATAAACTTGCGCCAATAAAGAGCAGAGACGAAAGAAAATTATTACAACAGAAATTGATTTTTGGAAAAGAGCAAGTAGAGCGTCTAGAATTGAATGAATTAGACGCGCAGTTATTCGGGAACAAATCTTGCATTAGAGAAATTAAAGAAAAAACAATTTGTGTGATCCTGTGAGAGAGGGGGAGGAAAGACTTTAAGAATCCTTTGGAAAGACACGAAGAAAAACATTTCTCAGAACCTATAGGAAATTAAAGGAGCTTGGAAATTGAAAATGAAAAATACAATCATACACATGGGATGCTGGAATTGATAATTTCTAAATTGTATAAGCTACTTAAATACTTACTCTCTAATGTACCTATGATAGACGAAATATTGCACTCATCCAAATCACCTATGTGGATACTTCACTGTAAAAATATGTTTTGGAACATAAACTGAATTGTTCACGGTCTCTGTGTCCGGGTGTGTATGTATAAGTGTGAACAGTATAACTCCAGAACAAAAAGTCGGTTAGATACCAAAGTTGGTGTTTAACTTAAGCATTAAGGAGATTTTTAAGAAACTATTCTTACGTGCAAAAGTGTTTCAACATGTTGGTTTTCTTAGAAATGGCATCAACGATTTTGATTAAAATATATATCTCAGTTTAAGATACTTTCGTCACAAATGATATGTTGCATTTTTAAGTATGTGATCTTCTTTTTACCTGATTACCCTCTTCTTGTGTAGAACACACACACACACACACACACACACACACACACACACACACACACACACACACATACACACACACACATCCCCCTAGGACTTGCAAGCCAGTGCCTAGGTACACAAAATGTTACTAACAAAAATGTAAATCGTGTTAAAGCTCACATATTATGCTGAACGGGATCAGCTGTTTCACTAAAGATTAAATCTGGCGTTCGATATAAGTAAACAGTATTATCGAAGTCTTTTGTAAAGTTAAAACAGAGTCAACTATGTTAAGTAGATTTTCCGGGCTTGTGGGCCGTGGTCAAGTTGGATTGCCTTCCTCCGACGTTTCTAATATTTGGACTCGGGAGTTCATTAATTGGATCACCCTGAAGATGCTGGACGCAGTATTCAGCGAAACGTCGGAGGAAGGCAATCCAACTTGACCACGGCCCACAAGCCCGGAAAATCTACTTAACATAGTTGACAACGCCGGCCGTGAAAGCCTCAGCACTTATATTAAAACAGAGTACTGGGTGGTATTTGGTGATTTGGACAACAAATACGAATCTCTAAAAGACTTTAAGCAATAGAGCTGCATTGCATATATCTACACCATTGTTCACATCATAGCCATCATTCACAGGTCGAAAGTTAATTATAATGCGGCCCCTCTCTCTCTCACTCTCTCTCACTCTCTCTCTCTCGTTCTCTCTATTTCTTTCTCCCCCCCTCTCTCTCTCTCTTACAAACACTAACTCTCTGTGACAGCATGGTTTCACCTGTCACCTTCTATCATACAAAAACCACGTTTCTTCCAAGCATCTTAAAGTATTCATCTGCCAAGGATGGTAGCAGCAGTATCGAACTGCACATGTCCCTGCAGTCCATGTATATAGGCATAAGCCGCAGTGGGCAGCGTATGTTCAGTGTACACTGCAGGTCAGTGGCATAGGTAATGTGGTGGTAAGGGATTCTGAACATCCCTGAACTTCAAATAGCTAAATAAAGTAAAATAAAAAATTACAATGGAAAATAGGAGAACAGAATACTGGAAAAATTAGAAGCATGTAGATATAAAGACCCAAAGCTGAGAAATAGCAACATGGATTTATAACAATCACAATAAACAGCCAACATACCTAATAGAAACGCAAGCAACACAAAGCCATATCAGACTGTACGTTATATCTAAAGTTTTTCTCCACGTTAAGAGAAACGTAAACACACTAAGTCGACAGACACGGAACAATGTCAACCTGGCGCTGTAACGCATCATCATCGTCGTCGTCGTCATCACTTATGTAGAGCGCGTGCTGACAGGAACTTTGCCCTTAGTTATCCAATTTCTGTACTGAATAGTATTTACAACAAATACTGAAGCAGGTAATAAGGCAGCTGTAGATAGTGGTGATCGCATGAATTACACAGACAACATTTTAATTTTGTAAACGAATTATTGAAATCAACTTAAAAGTCAAGTTGATTGTACTGCATGTTACGTACGCAACTTGGGGAAATAGTTGTTTGTATAAGAGTTATTAAAATTAACTTGAAAGTCGAGGTTCTTACGCAACTTGGGAAAGTATTTGCTGATGAGCCGATTCCCAAAAGATTCATAATATGCATATTATTTGACACTGAAGTCTCTTAAACGCACGGTATTTCAATGAAAATCGTTAGAGAATTTTGAGGAAGAAATAAGGGACAATTTTCCATATAAAGAGTATTTTGGTGAAGAGGTATATTTTTTCAAACCTTTGTAAGATACCGAACTTAAATACCAAGTTTTATACTTATCGACATTTTCTTTAGGGTTAAACTTAGACACAGACACACGATATGTTTCAAAAAGTTTGTTTTCTTTATTAAAAAGGCCTAAAAACATACATTTCTGGCGAAATCTCGACATCAAGTTCTTGGATGGAATACTATACGTCCCCTTACCTAATAAGGTAAGTGGGGAAAAAGTAATAACAATCCAAAGCAAAAATATTATCTTGGGTAGAGCGTATAAGCCTGGGGTAACGTGATCTGTAGGTACTAAACGCCGTCTGACCACAAGGGTGGTGTTGGCGTGACAGAATCCAATCACAGCACAAAACCTCTTCTGCCGTCTGCGTGAGGTGTGAAGCTAAAATAGAAAATTATAACCTGAAAAGAAATAGAGAAAAGGCAAAAATATGGAATGACATATATAAACCTTGAGCTATATTATTATAATCATAGAGTACGACGTGCATAGAAAATAAAGTGCAGTTACCCTCTAATGCTACACTTCAACGTAAAACAGGGAGATGCGGAGGAACTAACCATACCGCAATTATTGAGAAGTAACATTAATAATCCTGTAAAAATAATGGAAGGGTAAGTGTCAAAAACAAAACTAATAACCTTATTTGCGCATTTGTTGTTATTAACAGATCTCTAAAAACTACTAGAAAGGAAATTAAAGCGAAATTTTATAGTGCAATGCAATATGACAAACAATCGAATAATGTAGAAATACTTGATAAATAAAGTATCATAAAATATAAAATCATTATAAAACTTGGAAATAGAACAGCTAACCATTTTAGAATTATTTCTTTATTTAATTTAGTGCAGTATACAGATGATTGTGTAAAATACACAAAGAATCAGGAACGACTTATCACCCAATATCTTCTAAAACACTTAATTGCAATAAGGAATACAAGACTCAAAATCTAAATACTTATTTTGGTCTAGATTTTTTTTTTCTTTTTTTCAAACCCGGAATGTGGGGTCAAGAGTTAGTCTTCAATTTTGTTGCCTGTCAATGTTAATTACGTCTATTGTTTCATAAAAATAGCTTATAAAATATGTTGTGAACGAAACCATCGCTATTTCAAAACCATCACAAGGTATACGTTTCAATAAATCATAATTAAGTATTCCTGGATATAAATATCTTGCTACTAATATTTCCACAAACTAGTATCTTCTAAACTTAAATGAACAAGAAATATGTGTGATGTCACCCAGTAATATGTATAATCTCTAATTCCCTACATTGAGAAAATCAAATGCTTTGTTATGACCTACATTAGGCTTTGAGAGATTGTCAAATCTTTTAAAGCTCGTCGCCTTATGAAGGCTTGAAATTTCGTATTGGAAAGCTCACACAAATAACAAGAATATCTCCGAAAAGCTTCACTCAAAAAGAAAAAAAAACAAAAAAACATTTGGACATAGATTGTACATTTTAATAAGATCTACAATTTTGTATCGTAAGATTTGGTCTACCTCTTACTGTTTACCAATTACTCAGGAGTAAGGACTACCTAGACTATAGCCAGGATATTCAAAACATACATCTCATTGCCATAAAAATATGTCAATCATATGGCATCTCAACCAAAATCTTTAAAGTCATTTTCGAGAAAACAGAAGTTTTCGAAAGCTTTTCCATGTCAAGGATATTTTGGGGTTTAGGAATTTTCTTCGTAATCGTCGTGTCGCGTCCTTAAAATATATTAAACTTCAATACCAGCTTTGATTTTTAACCGGCCTTTCGTTTTTGAGTTACATACACACACAGAGACACAGATACACACACACACACACACACACACACACACACACACACACACACACACACACACACACACACACACACACACGTAAGTGCTTTTTTAATTCAGAGGGCCTCAAAACA
>CM060961.1:171812408-171942408 GCA_030765045.1 Tenodera sinensis
AGCAACGATAAAAAGCTTACTCCTATAGAAAACTTTGTAACCGTTCCTTATACTGCCGTGAAGCATGTAAAATGGTTTTGTTTCCTGTATTGCTGTCCAGAAAGTTGTTATATTAGATAAAGAAAACAGCTCATCTGATTTTTGCAGCTATCATCCCTTAAACTGGCTGCTTTTTAATCTTATGAGCGCAAAATTTAGTTTAGAGAATGTTCGTGAGCAGCCATGACAAAATTATCTAGAAAATAACACAATAATGTAACGATATCGAGAGAAGTAAATAAAACTGTAGCAAATTTTTTATCACGATCCACATAACGATAATTCACTCAAAATATTCCAAAATTTAAAGAATCAGTTTGTGTGTCTATACAAAAACATAGCTTCAACTACTCTTTTTTTTTTTTTTATTGCAAACACCATTTGCAACTCACAGCTATTCTGTGCACCTTGGCACAAATACTGCTCACTATCCGCAGCTCGCTCTGGCAGTTCTACTTACTCACAACTCTCTCAATTACTGTCTTAACACTGACTGTTCAATACTGTCTGTCCTATTCGGGCTGACTCTTTACATAGCCGAGAACTAGTTGTCGGCGACTTCTCTGGGACTCGCTTCTCGTGAAAGCCTGTAACTGCCTTTGTTCCCGCCACGGGTTGCCTAGCAACGTAGTGGTTTGAGATAACCAATTCCGAGCCTCGCTCAAGAAAAAGTGTACATATGAATAAATTATAAACAAAATTCTTGGATTTCCTCGTAAAAATTAATAGCAAACTTCTCTCCCAATAACTGAATCACTTGCATGAGAGTGGGAGAGTATCATGTAACCAACATTTGAATATATACATAGCGAAAGTCACTACTGAAAAACTCCATGCACTATACAAATGCTGCTAGAGTCCACTCGGGTCAAAGTTCGGAGTAACAAAACTAACAATAGGAAGCAGTAGGGATCAGCTAACTTCAATTTTCGTTATTCACTATCGCAGAAGGGAATCTGATATAGTAATTGCATGATTCTATACTCAAATAAGAATCACACATGAGGTGAACAAAGGTTAGAGGTAGCCGTAAATACATAGCTGCAGTGAATGCTCTCATTGGCCCCTAATCGCAATGCTTAGGATTTCATTGCCATAATTATGCAACTTTCACTGTTATTTTTCAATAGAAACCAATGAAACTGAGCGGTGTTTGGAGATCGATTGCATACGTTGTGTACTTCTAAGAGTGGATCCAGTCTAGAAAATGTCGGATCACTTATAAATTATATTCTACAGTGCAAACCCGATTTTCCAAGTTTTATCCATACGCATTCCGATTTTTTTTTCCGAAGCATTGAGAAAAGCGTTCACTCAGTTTTCCATTGTCACTGTGATTTCCGTTTCTGGCGTAGGTACTGTGGGCCAGTCTTCACTCTCTCTTTCCTTCTTCCCTCTTATCAGTCTCCTACTTTCTCTCCACCTCTTCCACTCACTGTCACTGTAATGTAATCTTCCTCTCTTTGATGATTAGCGTTTCCACATCAAGAGCAACAAACAAATCACATATTTTCAATATTCACCGTGTGGAATGTCTGTAAATGACAAAATATGCCAAGTTTTGCTGTGATTACAAATGTTTGTAATGTCGCAGTTTCCGTACATTTCCACTTCAGCAAGTAGAGGAAGTATTGTATTCCACCCAAAAATTTGATATCAAGATTTCACCGGAAATATATGTTTTGAGACCCCCTGAATCCTAGAAAAGCATTTTTGGAAAAAGTTCCGTCTGTGTTTGTGTGTGTGTCTGTCTGTCTGTCTGTCTGTCTGTCTGTCTGTCTGTGGACACTCAAAAACAAAAAGTCGGTTAATAACCAAAGCTGGTATTGATGTTTAATGTCTTCTAAGGATGAGACACGAAGATTTTGAAGAAAATAGCCCCACCCTAAACTACCCTTTACCTGGAAAATTTTTCGAAAATTTTTATTTTCTTGAAAATGGCTCTAACGATTTTGATTAAAATGTCATGTTCATAGATATTTGTACGACAAAATAAATTAAATATATATTTTAAATTTTCTGGTTATAGCCTGTTTACTCTGCATGACCTTTGAGTAACTCGTTTATCGTAATAGATAGATAAAAGATTACTGTACAGAAAATGTAGAACTTGCTAAAACACAATTTATGTCTGAATATATTTTTTGTAGAGTGAGCCATTTCTGAGATATTCCATTTTATTTGCGTCAGATTCAGAAAACTTAAAACTTTCGTGAAATGGAACATCGTTGTTCATTTTTTCACATGTTAAGCGTGCAAAGAGAATGGTACCTCAAATCTTTTAAAGCTCAAACTCAAAGCCTTGCACCTACAAGTAAATAAGCAATAAGATAATCTGTACAAATGTTTATCTAAACTAATAGGAAGAAAATATAGGAATAACAGTTTGTATGAATGGTTAGTACAAGAGTAGAGAAAGTCATGTGAGTGCAACAATTCAGATTTTGTTCTTCGGAGAGAAAAATAAGATATGTTGATTGTCTAAATGGAACCTAGAATATATTACATATTAAGTTGCATCATAATAGCTCCTATCAAGCTTTAGTCAGAAGATAATCTACAAGAAATACAAATAATTTGAGGAAAGCAAATTTTGGCGGATTAAGTGTAGCTTATTATAAACGTTAACTCAGCTAATCGTTGAAATTTGAAAATTCACATAGCTCTTTTGGTGGCATATTCAGATATTAACGAAGGCAACAAAACTATTTAAGTGACGTATGTACTCCAAAAATGTTATACGGGGAGATAGACATTTTAGAACTTGCAGAAGAAACCAAACCATCTATTCACCCAAGTGATGGCTTTTGTGGCCCGCATTCGGGAAGTCATGGGTTCTATACCCTCGGCTAAATTTCGTGACCCATTTTCGGAGGCTTCCCGAATTGCTAGGCGAATGCTCGAAGGGATAATTACGTCCCACAAACTTCCTGTCCCTCCTTTGTTTCACCTTAAGTCTCATTTCACCCTATCTTTGATGCTGGTTGGCTATTTGAGGGTTCCAGGTTTCGAGGGGCTTTCGGCGTGTATGGCAGGGAGTTTGCTCCGCGTAGTCTCATCCTCCGGATCGGGGGAGTCTTCGGCTCCCGGGCTCCAAAGAAGGAAGCGAGCCGATTGTACAAGCCACCATCGGGGCTTTCAATATGTAGTTGCTAGGGAACCTGTTCTCTGCTGCCATCCCTTCTCAGTTCCGACTACCCTGATTATCTTGTGTTCTCATTCCCCTCCCTCCTGGGACACCCCGTCAGGAGTGTACGCATAAAAGATCTCCCTTAGGTCGAAGTGCTATGTTCCTCCTGAGTATCCTATAGGCATGGGGTTATCCCATATTAAGCAAACGGCGTTATAGATAGGTTTAGGCTTAAAAAGCGGAGTAGGATTTCCGCACTGCGGCCAGGTCTTGGTCTATTGCGCCTAGTATACCTCAAGTTTTAGGCTGGACTGACGGTGGTATAATACAGGCCTAGAGTTGTAAAACAACCGTAGGTTAAAAGCTGAATAGATTCGGGCAGAAGAAACAGTTCGCTTACGAATAAAGTATACCCTCAAATACGGTGCACACAACCACGCTCTGAACTCCAAACATGGAAAGAAAGGAAATTTTAATGAATGAGTTATAAATGTTTTGGTACGGAACCCTGGAACTCTGGAATGTTATTGTGCGTGAGTGCGTGAGTGCGTGAGTGCGTGAGTGCGTGTGTGCCTGTGTGCCTGTGTGCCTGTGTGCCTGTGTGCCTGTGTGCCTGTGTGCCTGTGTGCCTGTGTGCCTGTGTGCCTGTGTGCATGTGTGCATGTGTGCATGTGTGCATGTGTGCATGTGTGCATGTGTGCATGTGTGCATGTGTGCATGTGTGCATGTGTGCATGTGTGCATGTGTGCATGTGTGCATGTGTGCATGTGTGCATGTATGCATGTATGCATGTATGCATGTATGCATGTATGCATGTATGCATGTATCCATGTATGCATGTATGTATGTATGTATGTATGTATGTATGTATGTATGTATGTATGTATGTATGTATGTATGTATGTATGTATGTATGTATGTATGTATGTATGTAAACAGTTCTATTACAACTCCGTCCTATCAAAAGCGTTGGTGCACTCGTAACAAATACGTCTCTGTGTCTGTCAAAACTACCAAATAGTTAATTTACTTAAAATTCCAATCCGAATTCATTAGCGCTTTTGCTGTTTAATATTAATTGTTAACAGCAAAACGTTGTAATGATATTAGCCACCTATTCAATTAATTCTGTATGCATATCATAACTGGCTAGTACAAAACTAGGTTTTATGCAATCAATAACGTTGACTTTGCAGTCAAACGCGTTTTTATACTCTGAGTTTGAATTGTGATTTGTTAGTGGACAATATGAAAGTGGGAATGCTATTCGGCGCTGTTTTATTCCACTGCATAAACAACTGCAGCGCAACGTTTAAAAGACAGTGATTGCTCAAATCTATCAGACAACGCTGGGCGTTATTTATAGTACCCCAACGTTAATACATATGGTGAAATGTTTAAAACCAACGATAACTGAGTTATAGCCACAAAAAAACAAAAAATGTGATTGTCAAACTGCTTGTTTATTACTTTCTCTACTAGATATTGTAAGTAGGGGAACTACTGTAAGTAGGTAGATTAGGACAGAGCTGGCGCACTTTTTTATGGGCAAGATGGCCGCCATACGCAACCTAAGGATTATTATGTAGGAGGGTAGAGGGGCGCAGGATGTAGGCGTTTGAGGCTGACTAGGGATAATGTTTAAGGCAGTACATGTATGTTTATGAGCGTCCATGGTAGTTGAGTATGTCGTTCACTATATCGATGCAAACCGCCTAACGCAAGAGATTTCTATCTTGATTGAATATGTTACCCCAACATGACACCTCGCCCCCACATAGTGGCCCTAACCTAGCCTAAGCCTCATACTTCTACTCGTCTAACCTATCCTAACCTAATCTAACCTAGCCTAAGCCCCTTACTTCTACTCGTCTAACCTAACCTAACACCTCATCTAATGATTTATTCTTCATCCCTTTTGCTCATCTAATCCCTACTCTTTTTACTATATGGTCTATCATAATTTCACATAACCTAAGCATCATATTCTAACCTAACCTAACCTAACCTAACCTAAGCTAACCTAACCTAGAATAAGCCTCATACTTCTACTCGTCTAACCTATCCTAATCTAATCTAACCTAGCCTAAGCCCCTTATTTCTACTCGTCTAACCTATCCTAATCTAATCTAACCTAGCCTAAGCCCCTTACTTCTACTCGTCTAACCTATCCTAATCTAATCTAACCTAGCCTAAGCCCCTTACTTCTACTCGTCTAACCTAACCTAACACCTCATCTAATGATTTATTCTTCATCCCTTTTGCTCATCTAATCCCTACTCTTTTTACTATATGGTCTATCATAATTTCACATAACCTAAGCATCATATTCTAACCTAACCTAACGTTACTTAACCTAAGGGAGCGCAAACCTTCCTATTTATTAACCTAACTCAACCCAACCTATTTCATTCCTAGTTAACTTAAGCGTTCTATTCTTCTATAACCTATTCTGACCTTTGCAACATGTCGTTTCAGTCTTAGACATCCCACTTTCTTTTGGAGACGTTCCTCCAACAACTTTAGCTACCTTGAAGGTATTACACCCCCCCGACATGAGAATCCTAACGATTTCTTAACATTTCATGGTATGTTAGTGCTATTTTAGGAGTTGGTAAGTATTTTAGCCATTTTTGCGGTATTCTAGAGATTTTCAGGAATTTTTGCAGCTTCGTTGGTATTTTCTATGTTTTCACGTCGTTAGTATGGTTTAATGTTTTTTAAGGAGTTTACGGAGCCCTTTTTAGCGATTTGTTATGCTTCATGACCACTTTCAATCCTTTTGTAAGTGTATGATGTTCTCGTCTAAAGAATTGCTTACACTCTTTCTAAGACTAACCTAACTTAACCACAAACCTCTTTACAGACATTTCTTCAACGTTATTTAACATTATACAGGCTTCTTTTTCTCCTCCCTCCGGCTCTTTTCGTAAACTAACATTAGAAGACGTTGTAACCTTGTTATTCAAATAGCTATTGTATCCGTCTTTGTACACTGTCCCAGTATGCTATACATGCAAACTTCATTTAAAGATTCTCTTGCATAATTCTGTAGGTTCTAATTGTAACACGTCAAACATTGCACACATTCCTTCTAAGACTAACCTAACCTAACCTATCCCACCACCACCACCACCACCACCACCACCACCACCACCACCACCCTAACCTAACCCAACAAAAAAAACCATCATCACCAGCGGCGCTATAACTTGCAAGACCACAAACATCTCCAGCACCAACACCTCCACCATCACCAGCGCCACAATAACCTACATCATCATCATCATCATCATCATCATCATCATCATCATCATCATCATCATCATCACCAGCGTAACTATATCCTACACCACCGTAATATTCTGCAGCTATTGTATATAGTATGTTTGACATTTTCTCCATATCTAACCTTACCTATTATTTACAGCTTTAGTCTGCTTTGATTTCTCCCTCCTTTACAGAGCTTTAAACTTCCACTAGATCTCCTAACCATTGATGTTGAAGTTCTTGTTACAGCTATTTTACCCTCGGTCACAGAATTGCATACAACTGTATGACTCTTTTCCTTGGTTCTGTATGTTCTGGCGGTAACATCTCGAGCACGACATGCAGTTTTCTAAGGCTAACCCTACCTATTATGATCTAACCTGCTTTTTAAGTGTTCTTTACAGCTTTATACAACTTTGTTTTTTCTAATCCTTTGTAGAGCTTAACCTATCACTAAACGATGTTTCATCTGCTGATGTTGAAGTACTTATAGCTCAGTATTTTAAGAGATATTGAGCACTATTTTTGATAGTATTTTAACACAATCTTCTGTTTATATAAAGTTAATGAGGGTATACTTACTTTAAGGTAGCAGGGTATACGCCTCTCCTCTTTTATCTGGGCTGGAGACCAGCACTAGAGTTAAAGTCTAGTGGCAGAGTTAACGCCTCCCTTTATAATTTTTATTTTTCTTCTTTCTTCGACAAGTATCATGGGAAGCACGGAGAAGCCTGGTGAGTAATTTTTTTATTTTTTCTTCTTTCTTCGTCAGACATCATTGGAGGCGCGGAGGAGTCAGTTCATTAAACTTTCATTTTCTACAGGAAACGTAACGGAGAAAATAATTATCTTGAGATCTAAGTTGCATACTCTTATGCACGGCTTGCAGCGTTGTAATGCCCATACGCATACGTTGATATTCCATCCTCTGCAATTACTCTCTTGTCATCATGAGGCGACAGAGCTATTTTATTAGATTCAACTGTAGAGACATTATGACGTTGGGATAGGATTAAATTCATAGGGGTTCTTACGATTTTTAAAGTTTTAAGGCACTCCATGTAACTATCGAAGCTGATGTATTGCTTAATGGCGCTATGTTTTATGCCTTTGATCTTTTTTATCACAGAGCCATCAATATCGAGAGCATACATTTTAGGTCTGAGACCAACGAAACGGCGAATGATTTTACCACTCGCTTCATCTTTAAACTTTCCCAACACTTTCTTGTTTTGTGTAGAATAGCATATATGGTTAGCAGGGTAGTCCGCTGTGTCCAGATGTTCAAGCATATGTAATTTATCCTGGTATATATCACCTGTAGTCACTCGATGGATGAAGGAATCTGTATCCGTATACAACAGTTTAAGATTCTCAGCTCCATAATATGGAAGTAACACATCATATTGATATGAATACATAAGCGTCTTGGAGATGTCTAGTACGCTCATACCAATGTATATAGGCTTGTTGAACACTATTTTACGAGAAGCCATATGAACAGCTGCAAGATTAGGACCGTATATAGTTCGATCGATAAATGTAGGCTTGGCTATCAGTTTTTCTAATGTTTTGCTGTTTGCTACAAGACGTATATCCATACGATTACGAATATTTTCCATTGTTTTTCCGAACATCGCATTATTGAATAGTTTATAAAGATCCTTCTCAAAATCATTTCTAGCTTGTTGTCGCAGACGGTTATTAAACTCGACGTAAGGTTTTAGCCAACACGACTGATGAAACTGAAGTGCTCGATGAATCTTTGTTAATAGTAGACCGTGACTAAGAGCTTGTTTCAAGGACATGTAATGTACCACATACTTCTTTCGGGATCCAAGATGGGCAATTAGTTTCTTTGAAGAGGATTCCCCCGGTTTCATACTCTCAGGCAGGAAGGGCAAATCATTATGAAGATCGTGGAGCTCGACAGGATATTCGACATCGACTTCTAAGATGTATCCAAGGGGGTCATCTTCCTTCAATAATTCCAGGTCTATGTCTTCAGGAGAAACCCATTTAAACCCTCCATAAGGAAGGGCCTTACACATTCCCCAGCCGTATTGGTTATTGGCGTCTTCGTATGTAATAAAATGAGAGGGTTTACGAGGATCATACTGCTCCATATATATGTTGTTAGCCTCCGCATACCGGTGAGAAACCTGACATAACCCTCCTCTTATGCCAGATTCAACCATGAGTAGCTGATCGTAATCAAGAAGCAATTCCAACTCGATTCCAGTATACAGCAGCATAGCATCCCATGTAAGTCCTGGAGAAGTAAAATAATGTCCAGGATCCACTTTATGAGTTTTCAGGGTTTGGTCTCTAAATGTCTCAAAGACATCCGCTAGGAGAAGAACATCCGAAACTAAGTACAGATCACTGTACTCACCAAGGTTTAGGACCTTAAAGTGCTTCCACACGTTTAGAGCGTGATCATAGTCCTCACTGCTGATTACTTCGCTGTTTAATCTGTTGTAGAAGGCATCCCTATGAGGCAGGCATGTATCGTTCAGGGCATCCCACGATGTTACGTAATCATAGGGAAATACCCCCTTACGTGTCATCAAACCAATATTCTCTGCTCCAAAGTACTTCGCTGTTTCAGGATACGTTTCAAGGTTTTTTGCAAGCTTCTCCAAGCTCGTACTGAGGAAGCGGAAAGTATCGACAAATCTGAGTTTAATATCCCCAACATACTTGGAGAATGATATATAACTTTCCTCTGAATTTGGTATAACCTCTACTCTTTCGCTAGTACACCCCAGTTCCTTAACAATGAAATGAGAGTCATACCCACTCAGGTTATGCATGAAGACAGGTATATAATTAGGTGTTTTACAAGCCAGGTTACATTTATTGTGTAAAGGTCCTCTGAACGCCCCGCTTATATGTGAGTGATCGCGAACCTTCCAATTATCTTCTGTAAATTCATGTTCACACAGGTAGCATATTGTAGAAGCATCGAATGATTCTTGTTCTTCAGCTGTAAGATTAAGAGGTTTAGCAGATTTGTATAAGTCGCTTATTTTATTGGCCAGATCCATCAAGCATTCCATAAACTTCTGTGCAGCGTCAGGCCCTCGGTAAACATATGGTTCAGTAGGAAGAGTTGTTTCTAGTTGTTCAACACTGGACGAAGGCTTCACATAAACACAAAAGCTCATAGGAGAATGACTTTGATAGGGAGTTGTGTAGGAGGTTTCAGGGTTAGAGGAGCAGGTATGGAGAGGGGTGAGAATGCATTCAAAATCGGCGTAGATAACATAAGGAAGTTTCAACATCCTCTCAACATTCTTGAATTTAACGATAGAGTTATCCTTTGTAGGCATAACGCATCTAGCAATACCATGCTGTCTACATATTTCTCGGTGCTCTTCTAATTTTTTCATTCCACTTTGCCCGTATCGGTCATCAAAATGGCTGAAACATCTTTTACATACATAAATTCGACCATCATGTTTGGTTTTCTGCTGACGAATAAGTCTTTCAAAATCCTTTATATAAGCATAGTGATATCTGTCAGTAGCATTACTCAACAGAAGGAGATCGCGATGATCATCTAATTCTTCATCAATCACCTTTATTGGAAACACTTCATGTTTATCATCCACTCCAAACACATTTATGGATATATTATTGAGTTTTTCAAATTTAGCGATCTCACCCAAGCTCGTAGGAAATGAGACGCACGAGAAATCGTATTTTTCTTGGAGATCCTTATACTTGCTAACACGCTGAGCATCCTTTCGAATGAACTTAGCCAGAACAGCGTACATAAAGCATTTCTCATCGTTGTAGTTCTGAGGGTTTATACAGGCTTTTCTAGCATCCAAAGATGGTGGTAGAGGAATATAGCTGCTCCCTCGAAGAAGATTATACTTGTTAATACGCAGTCGAACACCATCAACAGCCAGTAGAGCCCAATTACTACCTTTCAACTTACTTTCCTCCATTTCAACACGAAGCTTCTCGAATTTTTTTTCCAAGAGGGCATCCAAGTCGCTATCTAAAAACACAGCCTGATTACGCGTTTTAAAGGCTTTGTTAGTAGTGTCTCCAACGGCATTCACAAATTCGCATTCACCCATAATGTTAATTTTCAAACTTTTATGAGCCCGCAGTTCCTTCTGAACAGCATGAATTATACGCTGCTTAGCCTGCTGCAGGTATGAATTTAAATCCTGACTTGCTGGGCATTGGATGAAATACGATTTCAGCCGATCCTGAAAAGCTGTTTCATATTCTACAACATCATCTTCATCAGGAGACATTAACAATAATTTATGCTTAGTAGGTTCGAATTTGACTTTCTTAGCATCTTTAGCCCTCTCACAGCGCCCTTCATGTACATCCCTTCGATTTTCAGTACCGTAAACATCACCACAATGTCTACACTCGAAAAACTCCCCACATATCAGCTCATGCCTCTTCTTATGATAGTCGCGTAGAAAAATCTTTTCGCATTTACTGCACCTATAATCTGGTATAGCATTCAGAACCGATTCCATCATTTCACCACTCCAAATTTTTATAATATGTAGTGGAACACTTGTAAATTATATAAATGAATAAATGCTTATAGCACTTTCCACTGACTCGCCTCGATAACTTATAAAAGCTATTGAACGGTAATCTCGCTAAGAGAAGCTGATGTGCTCGACTCGAAGGTTAATTACTGAATAACTATGTAAGCTCAAACAAACCCTACTTATTCCACTAGCACGTACCTTATAAATGACTACGCGATTCAAGATTAAGTTTGTATTTTTTAAAATATATATCATTAAACTACGTGAGTCAAGGATCAACTTGTTTCATTTTTATTTGCCAGTTCAACGTTAACATGCATTTCCCCTCATTTTTAAAGTTTAAACAAGGTAAATTATATTTCAACCACTGTATTTATAGAAATAAATGTTTATAATTTTAATACTTTCACGCCGCACACACACACACACACACACACACACACACACACACACACACACACACACACACGCGCGCGCGCGCGCGCGCGCTCGCAAAATTAAGACGTGAAACGGCGGTTATGTATCTTTAAGTAACATTTCTTTAATCGATATCGGATGACAGTAATGGAACCATCTAAGCAATATTTAAACGCTTAAAAAAACCAAATTTCTGCTACATTTCATCAAAGCTTCCTATTTTTATGACTTTTTCTCGTCTTTTACGCACTTTGAAACGAATCCAACAGAAAAAATTAAGACGCGAAACGGAAGACGTGAAACGGCGGTTATGTATCTTTAAGTAACATTTCTTTTATCGATATCGGATGACAGTAATGGAACCATCTAAACAATATTTAAACGCTTAAAAAAAACCAAATTTCTGCTATATTTCATCAAACCTTCCTATTTTTATGACTTTTTCTCGTCTTTTACGCACTTTGAAAAGAATCCAACAGAAAAATTAAGACGCGAAACGGCGGTTATGTATCTTTAAGTAACATTTCTTTTATCGATATCGGATGACAGTAATGGAACCATCTAAACATTATTTAAACGCTTAAAGAAACAAATACCCCGTATTTTTATAATTCTTTCTCCATTTTTATTCACTTTAAGACGAATCAAGCGTCAAATTAAAACATGAAAAGATGATTATGTTTCTAAGTACCATCATTTCAACAACAAAGACATTAATTTTAACTATCACCACGAAATAAACCTATTTGCACGCGTCTTAACACGCTAACATACTATATGTTACAATCTATCAACTGAACCTCTTTTAAACGTGTCCCAACAGGTAAAATCGTCACCATGTCATTAGTTGAGAAACTCTACCCTCAAACACAGGTGTAAACCTCTCTAAAAACATGTCCCATCAGGTAAAAGTATCACATTGTCCTCACATTAACGGAAAAAACCTTAGCCTCACGCAAAGGCGTCGATTTATAACATTAGTGGAGAAATTGTAGCCTCGAAGAGTCCCGGCGACGTGCTGTCTACAAAAAACAAGTTCAGACAGGAAAAATTACAAATACTCATTCTTTCGTGTTTCGGAAAGACCCTAAAGATGTTATCGGATTGCACCATTAGTAAGATGCTTTTAGCTGAAATATAAAATAAAATCTCTTCATCTTGTTCTGGTTCTTCTTCTTCTTCTTCTTCTTCTTCTTCTTCTTCTTCTTCTTCTTCTTCTAGTCTCATTCTCCTTCATGCTAACAGGGAATATACGCGAACTGAAGGTTATTAGCTGAAATATAAAATAAAATCTCTTCTTCTTGTTCTGGTTCTTCTTCTTCTTCTTCTTCTTGTTCTGGTTCTTCTTCTTCTGCTTCTTCTTCTTATTATTATTATATTCTTATTCTCCTTCGTGCTATCAAGAAATATACGCGTAATTTTGACGTTATTACCTTAAATATTAAATAAAATAACAGCATTCTCCGTCAATTATATCTAAACCGACTTTTTCCGTGTTATGCAAGATTTAAGCTTCTAGAATCAACACAAGCAATAAAATAACAGCATTCTCCGTCAATTGTATCTAAACCGACTTTTTCCGTGTTATGCAAGATTTAAGCTTCTAGAATCAACACGAGGCAATGTTTCTCTCAATAACAACATTTTATAATTGATTTTGTAAGTAATAACACCAATTTAAACTTTATTACAGATCTCTAAGACCCTTGTTTGCAAACTATTTAAATGGACACTTAGAGATTCGAACTAGACCCCACAGTACAAAAGCTACCATTTTTATCAATAATTCAAGAGCAGATATTTAGCTGAAGTGTTTAACTTTTTATTTCATCACGCTAACTTTATTGATTCGCGAATAAATCGACTTTGAAGTAATTGCCCCGTCCCGGTAATCGAACTATGAGTCGTAGGGATAAAATTGTCTAGTATATCATTTTATATGCCAAGTTAGCCTAATTTGTCTTTGCATTACTATTCCAAGTGTAAAAATAGCGATATAGAGCAAATTTCAATAATTCTCCACAAGATAGGGATCGAACCTACGATACGTTAACTCTAGCATGTTATAAAATAATCGTCCTTAACAAGTATTATCATATAAAGTTTATTTCAGTCTTCCAACACAAGCGGTTCTCGAAATAATTAAATTTACCAAATCAGGATTGGAACCCAAGACTCCAGGATCCCGAGCATACCACAGAGGAAAGCTTATAACAATACCAATTTAATAAAATTTATTCGAAGATTTTATCACTAATAGTTTAGGAGTTATTCCAATAATAATTCATAATTTGCACGGGGATCGAACGCTAGGCCACCGACAATCTTCAAAATTAGACCAAGGATGCGTCGTTTTATTATAAGATAATTACCGTTTACCACATTTCGATATCTCATTTAGTTTAGGAGATATCGAAATGTGGTAAACGGTAATTATCTTATAATAAAACGACGCATCCTTGGTCTAATTTTGAAGATTGTCGGTGGCCTAGCGTTCGATCCCCGTGCAAATTATGAATTATTATTGGAATAACTCCTAAACTATTAGTGATAAAATCTTCGAATAAATTTTATTAAATTGGTATTGTTATAAGCTTTCCTCTGTGGTATGCTCGGGATCCTGGAGTCTTGGGTTCCAATCCTGATTTGGTAAATTTAATTATTTCGAGAACCGCTTGTGTTGGAAGACTGAAATAAACTTTATATGATAATACTTGTTAAGGACGATTATTTTATAACATGCTAGAGTTAACGTATCGTAGGTTCGATCCCTATCTTGTGGACAATTATTGAAATTTGCTCTATATCGCTATTTTTACACTTGGAATAGTAATGCAAAGACAAATTAGGCTAACTTGGCATATAAAATGATATACTAGACAATTTTATCCCTACGACTCATAGTTCGATTACCGGGACGGGGCAATTACTTCAAAGTCGATTTATTCGCGAATCAATAAAGTTAGCGTGATGAAATAAAAAGTTAAACACTTCAGCTAAATATCTGCTCTTGAATTATTGATAAAAATGGTAGCTTTTGTACTGTGGGGTCTAGTTCGAATCTCTAAGTGTCCATTTAAATAGTTTGCAAACAAGGGTCTTAGAGATCTGTAATAAAGTTTAAATTGGTGTTATTACTTACAAAATCAATTATAAAATGTTGTTATTGAGAGAAACATTGCCTCGTGTTGATTCTAGAAGCTTAAATCTTGCATAACACGGAAAAAGTCGGTTTAGATACAATTGACGGAGAATGCTGTTATTTTATTGCTTGTGTTGATTCTAGAAGCTTAAATCTTGCATAACACGGAAAAAGTCGGTTTAGATATAATTGACGGAGAATGCTGTTATTTTATTTAATATTTAAGGTAATAACGTCAAAATTACGCGTATATTTCTTGATAGCACGAAGGAGAATGAGAATATAATAATAATAAGAAGAAGAAGCAGAAGAAGAAGAACCAGAACAAGAAGAAGAAGAAGAAGAAGAACCAGAACAAGAAGAAGAGATTTTATTTTATATTTCAGCTAATAACCTTCAGTTCGCGTATATTCCCTGTTAGCATGAAGGAGAATGAGACTAGAAGAAGAAGAAGAAGAAGAAGAAGAAGAAGAAGAAGAAGAAGAAGAAGAAGAACCAGAACAAGATGAAGAGATTTTATTTTATATTTCAGCTAAAAGCATCTTACTAATGGTGCAATCCGATAACATCTTTAGGGTCTTTCCGAAACACGAAAGAATGAGTATTTGTAATTTTTCCTGTCTGAACTTGTTTTTTGTAGACAGCACGTCGCCGGGACTCTTCGAGGCTACAATTTCTCCACTAATGTTATAAATCGACGCCTTTGCGTGAGGCTAAGGTTTTTTCCGTTAATGTGAGGACAATGTGATACTTTTACCTGATGGGACATGTTTTTAGAGAGGTTTACACCTGTGTTTGAGGGTAGAGTTTCTCAACTAATGACATGGTGACGATTTTACCTGTTGGGACACGTTTAAAAGAGGTTCAGTTGATAGATTGTAACATATAGTATGTTAGCGTGTTAAGACGCGTGCAAATAGGTTTATTTCGTGGTGATAGTTAAAATTAATGTCTTTGTTGTTGAAATGATGGTACTTAGAAACATAATCATCTTTTCATGTTTTAATTTGACGCTTGATTCGTCTTAAAGTGAATAAAAATGGAGAAAGAATTATAAAAATACGGGGTATTTGTTTCTTTAAGCGTTTAAATAATGTTTAGATGGTTCCATTACTGTCATCCGATATCGATAAAAGAAATGTTACTTAAAGATACATAACCGCCGTTTCGCGTCTTAATTTTTCTGTTGGATTCTTTTCAAAGTGCGTAAAAGACGAGAAAAAGTCATAAAAATAGGAAGGTTTGATGAAATATAGCAGAAATTTGGTTTTTTTTAAGCGTTTAAATATTGTTTAGATGGTTCCATTACTGTCATCCGATATCGATAAAAGAAATGTTACTTAAAGATACATAACCGCCGTTTCACGTCTTCCGTTTCGCGTCTTAATTTTTTCTGTTGGATTCGTTTCAAAGTGCGTAAAAGACGAGAAAAAGTCATAAAAATAGGAAGCTTTGATGAAATGTAGCAGAAATTTGGTTTTTTTAAGCGTTTAAATATTGCTTAGATGGTTCCATTACTGTCATCCGATATCGATTAAAGAAATGTTACTTAAAGATACATAACCGCCGTTTCACGTCTTAATTTTGCGAGCGCGCGCGCGCGCGCGCGTGTGTGTGTGTGTGTGTGTGTGTGTGTGTGTGTGTGTGTGTGTGTGTGCGGCGTGAAAGTATTAAAATTATAAACATTTATTTCTATAAATACAGTGGTTGAAATATAATTTACCTTGTTTAAACTTTAAAAATGAGGGGAAATGCATGTTAACGTTGAACTGGCAAATAAAAATGAAACAAGTTGATCCTTGACTCACGTAGTTTAATGATATATATTTTAAAAAATACAAACTTAATCTTGAATCGCGTAGTCATTTATAAGGTACGTGCTAGTGGAATAAGTAGGGTTTGTTTGAGCTTACATAGTTATTCAGTAATTAACCTTCGAGTCGAGCACATCAGCTTCTCTTAGCGAGATTACCGTTCAATAGCTTTTATAAGTTATCGAGGCGAGTCAGTGGAAAGTGCTATAAGCATTTATTCATTTATATAATTTACAAGTGTTCCACTACATATTATAAAAATTTGGAGTGGTGAAATGATGGAATCGGTTCTGAATGCTATACCAGATTATAGGTGCAGTAAATGCGAAAAGATTTTTCTACGCGACTATCATAAGAAGAGGCATGAGCTGATATGTGGGGAGTTTTTCGAGTGTAGACATTGTGGTGATGTTTACGGTACTGAAAATCGAAGGGATGTACATGAAGGGCGCTGTGAGAGGGCTAAAGATGCTAAGAAAGTCAAATTCGAACCTACTAAGCATAAATTATTGTTAATGTCTCCTGATGAAGATGATGTTGTAGAATATGAAACAGCTTTTCAGGATCGGCTGAAATCGTATTTCATCCAATGCCCAGCAAGTCAGGATTTAAATTCATACCTGCAGCAGGCTAAGCAGCGTATAATTCATGCTGTTCAGAAGGAACTGCGGGCTCATAAAAGTTTGAAAATTAACATTATGGGTGAATGCGAATTTGTGAATGCCGTTGGAGACACTACTAACAAAGCCTTTAAAACGCGTAATCAGGCTGTGTTTTTAGATAGCGACTTGGATGCCCTCTTGGAAAAAAAATTCGAGAAGCTTCGTGTTGAAATGGAGGAAAGTAAGTTGAAAGGTAGTAATTGGGCTCTACTGGCTGTTGATGGTGTTCGACTGCGTATTAACAAGTATAATCTTCTTCGAGGGAGCAGCTATATTCCTCTACCACCATCTTTGGATGCTAGAAAAGCCTGTATAAACCCTCAGAACTACAACGATGAGAAATGCTTTATGTACGCTGTTCTGGCTAAGTTCATTCGAAAGGATGCTCAGCGTGTTAGCAAGTATAAGGATCTCCAAGAAAAATACGATTTCTCGTGCGTCTCATTTCCTACGAGCTTGGGTGAGATCGCTAAATTTGAAAAACTCAATAATATATCCATAAATGTGTTTGGAGTGGATGATAAACATGAAGTGTTTCCAATAAAGGTGATTGATGAAGAATTAGATGATCATCGCGATCTCCTTCTGTTGAGTAATGCTACTGACAGATATCACTATGCTTATATAAAGGATTTTGAAAGACTTATTCGTCAGCAGAAAACCAAACATGATGGTCGAATTTATGTATGTAAAAGATGTTTCAGCCATTTTGATGACCGATACGGGCAAAGTGGAATGAAAAAATTAGAAGAGCACCGAGAAATATGTAGACAGCATGGTATTGCTAGATGCGTTATGCCTACAAAGGATAACTCTATCGTTAAATTCAAGAATGTTGAGAGGATGTTGAAACTTCCTTATGTTATCTACGCCGATTTTGAATGCATTCTCACCCCTCTCCATACCTGCTCCTCTAACCCTGAAACCTCCTACACAACTCCCTATCAAAGTCATTCTCCTATGAGCTTTTGTGTTTATGTGAAGCCTTCGTCCAGTGTTGAACAACTAGAAACAACTCTTCCTACTGAACCATATGTTTACCGAGGGCCTGACGCTGCACAGAAGTTTATGGAATGCTTGATGGATCTGGCCAATAAAATAAGCGACTTATACAAATCTGCTAAACCTCTTAATCTTACAGCTGAAGAACAAGAATCATTCGATGCTTCTACAATATGCTACCTGTGTGAACATGAATTTACAGAAGATAATTGGAAGGTTCGCGATCACTCACATATAAGCGGGGCGTTCAGAGGACCTTTACACAATAAATGTAACCTGGCTTGTAAAACACCTAATTATATACCTGTCTTCATGCATAACCTGAGTGGGTATGACTCTCATTTCATTGTTAAGGAACTGGGGTGTACTAGCGAAAGAGTAGAGGTTATACCAAATTCAGAGGAAAGTTATATATCATTCTCCAAGTATGTTGGGGATATTAAACTCAGATTTGTCGATACTTTCCGCTTCCTCAGTACGAGCTTGGAGAAGCTTGCAAAAAACCTTGAAACGTATCCTGAAACAGCGAAGTACTTTGGAGCAGAGAATATTGGTTTGATGACACGTAAGGGGGTATTTCCCTATGATTACGTAACATCGTGGGATGCCCTGAACGATACATGCCTGCCTCATAGGGATGCCTTCTACAACAGATTAAACAGCGAAGTAATCAGCAGTGAGGACTATGATCACGCTCTAAACGTGTGGAAGCACTTTAAGGTCCTAAACCTTGGTGAGTACAGTGATCTGTACTTAGTTTCGGATGTTCTTCTCCTAGCGGATGTCTTTGAGACATTTAGAGACCAAACCCTGAAAACTCATAAAGTGGATCCTGGACATTATTTTACTTCTCCAGGACTTACATGGGATGCTATGCTGCTGTATACTGGAATCGAGTTGGAATTGCTTCTTGATTACGATCAGCTACTCATGGTTGAATCTGGCATAAGAGGAGGGTTATGTCAGGTTTCTCACCGGTATGCGGAGGCTAACAACATATATATGGAGCAGTATGATCCTCGTAAACCCTCTCATTTTATTACATACGAAGACGCCAATAACCAATACGGCTGGGGAATGTGTAAGGCCCTTCCTTATGGAGGGTTTAAATGGGTTTCTCCTGAAGACATAGACCTGGAATTATTGAAGGAAGATGACCCCCTTGGATACATCTTAGAAGTCGATGTCGAATATCCTGTCGAGCTCCACGATCTTCATAATGATTTGCCCTTCCTGCCTGAGAGTATGAAACCGGGGGAATCCTCTTCAAAGAAACTAATTGCCCATCTTGGATCCCGAAAGAAGTATGTGGTACATTACATGTCCTTGAAACAAGCTCTTAGTCACGGTCTACTATTAACAAAGATTCATCGAGCACTTCAGTTTCATCAGTCGTGTTGGCTAAAACCTTACGTCGAGTTTAATAACCGTCTGCGACAACAAGCTAGAAATGATTTTGAGAAGGATCTTTATAAACTATTCAATAATGCGATGTTCGGAAAAACAATGGAAAATATTCGTAATCGTATGGATATACGTCTTGTAGCAAACAGCAAAACATTAGAAAAACTGATAGCCAAGCCTACATTTATCGATCGAACTATATACGGTCCTAATCTTGCAGCTGTTCATATGGCTTCTCGTAAAATAGTGTTCAACAAGCCTATATACATTGGTATGAGCGTACTAGACATCTCCAAGACGCTTATGTATTCATATCAATATGATGTGTTACTTCCATATTATGGAGCTGAGAATCTTAAACTGTTGTATACGGATACAGATTCCTTCATCCATCGAGTGACTACAGGTGATATATACCAGGATAAATTACATATGCTTGAACATCTGGACACAGCGGACTACCCTGCTAACCATATATGCTATTCTACACAAAACAAGAAAGTGTTGGGAAAGTTTAAAGATGAAGCGAGTGGTAAAATCATTCGCCGTTTCGTTGGTCTCAGACCTAAAATGTATGCTCTCGATATTGATGGCTCTGTGATAAAAAAGATCAAAGGCATAAAACATAGCGCCATTAAGCAATACATCAGCTTCGATAGTTACATGGAGTGCCTTAAAACTTTAAAAATCGTAAGAACCCCTATGAATTTAATCCTATCCCAACGTCATAATGTCTCTACAGTTGAATCTAATAAAATAGCTCTGTCGCCTCATGATGACAAGAGAGTAATTGCAGAGGATGGAATATCAACGTATGCGTATGGGCATTACAACGCTGCAAGCCGTGCATAAGAGTATGCAACTTAGATCTCAAGATAATTATTTTCTCCGTTACGTTTCCTGTAGAAAATGAAAGTTTAATGAACTGACTCCTCCGCGCCTCCAATGATGTCTGACGAAGAAAGAAGAAAAAATAAAAAAATTACTCACCAGGCTTCTCCGTGCTTCCCATGATACTTGTCGAAGAAAGAAGAAAAATAAAAATTATAAAGGGAGGCGTTAACTCTGCCACTAGACTTTAACTCTAGTGCTGGTCTCCAGCCCAGATAAAAGAGGAGAGGCGTATACCCTGCTACCTTAAAGTAAGTATACCCTCATTAACTTTATATAAACAGAAGATTGTGTTAAAATACTATCAAAAATAGTGCTCAATATCTCTTAAAATACTGAGCTATAAGTACTTCAACATCAGCAGATGAAACATCGTTTAGTGATAGGTTAAGCTCTACAAAGGATTAGAAAAAACAAAGTTGTATAAAGCTGTAAAGAACACTTAAAAAGCAGGTTAGATCATAATAGGTAGGGTTAGCCTTAGAAAACTGCATGTCGTGCTCGAGATGTTACCGCCAGAACATACAGAACCAAGGAAAAGAGTCATACAGTTGTATGCAATTCTGTGACCGAGGGTAAAATAGCTGTAACAAGAACTTCAACATCAATGGTTAGGAGATCTAGTGGAAGTTTAAAGCTCTGTAAAGGAGGGAGAAATCAAAGCAGACTAAAGCTGTAAATAATAGGTAAGGTTAGATATGGAGAAAATGTCAAACATACTATATACAATAGCTGCAGAATATTACGGTGGTGTAGGATATAGTTACGCTGGTGATGATGATGATGATGATGATGATGATGATGATGATGATGATGATGATGATGATGTAGGTTATTGTGGCGCTGGTGATGGTGGAGGTGTTGGTGCTGGAGATGTTTGTGGTCTTGCAAGTTATAGCGCCGCTGGTGATGATGGTTTTTTTTGTTGGGTTAGGTTAGGGTGGTGGTGGTGGTGGTGGTGGTGGTGGTGGTGGTGGTGGTGGGATAGGTTAGGTTAGGTTAGTCTTAGAAGGAATGTGTGCAATGTTTGACGTGTTACAATTAGAACCTACAGAATTATGCAAGAGAATCTTTAAATGAAGTTTGCATGTATAGCATACTGGGACAGTGTACAAAGACGGATACAATAGCTATTTGAATAACAAGGTTACAACGTCTTCTAATGTTAGTTTACGAAAAGAGCCGGAGGGAGGAGAAAAAGAAGCCTGTATAATGTTAAATAACGTTGAAGAAATGTCTGTAAAGAGGTTTGTGGTTAAGTTAGGTTAGTCTTAGAAAGAGTGTAAGCAATTCTTTAGACGAGAACATCATACACTTACAAAAGGATTGAAAGTGGTCATGAAGCATAACAAATCGCTAAAAAGGGCTCCGTATACTCCTTAAAAAACATTAAACCATACTAACGACGTGAAAACATAGAAAATACCAACGAAGCTGCAAAAATTCCTGAAAATCTCTAGAATACCGCAAAAATGGCTAAAATACTTACCAACTCCTAAAATAGCACTAACATACCATGAAATGTTAAGAAATCGTTAGGATTCTCATGTCGGGGGGGTGTAATACCTTCAAGGTAGCTAAAGTTGTTGGAGGAACGTCTCCAAAAGAAAGTGGGATGTCTAAGACTGAAACGACATGTTGCAAAGGTCAGAATAGGTTATAGAAGAATAGAACGCTTAAGTTAACTAGGAATGAAATAGGTTGGGTTGAGTTAGGTTAATAAATAGGAAGGTTTGCGCTCCCTTAGGTTAAGTAACGTTAGGTTAGGTTAGAATATGATGCTTAGGTTATGTGAAATTATGATAGACCATATAGTAAAAAGAGTAGGGATTAGATGAGCAAAAGGGATGAAGAATAAATCATTAGATGAGGTGTTAGGTTAGGTTAGACGAGTAGAAGTAAGGGGCTTAGGCTAGGTTAGATTAGATTAGGATAGGTTAGACGAGTAGAAGTAAGGGGCTTAGGCTAGGTTAGATTAGATTAGGATAGGTTAGACGAGTAGAAATAAGGGGCTTAGGCTAGGTTAGATTAGATTAGGATAGGTTAGACGAGTAGAAGTATGAGGCTTATTCTAGGTTAGGTTAGCTTAGGTTAGGTTAGGTTAGGTTAGGTTAGAATATGATGCTTAGGTTATGTGAAATTATGATAGACCATATAGTAAAAAGAGTAGGGATTAGATGAGCAAAAGGGATGAAGAATAAATCATTAGATGAGGTGTTAGGTTAGGTTAGACGAGTAGAAGTAAGGGGCTTAGGCTAGGTTAGATTAGGTTAGGATAGGTTAGACGAGTAGAAGTATGAGGCTTAGGCTAGGTTAGGGCCACTATGTGGGGGCGAGGTGTCATGTTGGGGTAACATATTCAATCAAGATAGAAATCTCTTGCGTTAGGCGGTTTGCATCGATATAGTGAACGACATACTCAACTACCATGGACGCTCATAAACATACATGTACTGCCTTAAACATTATCCCTAGTCAGCCTCAAACGCCTACATCCTGCGCCCCTCTACCCTCCTACATAATAATCCTTAGGTTGCGTATGGCGGCCATCTTGCCCATAAAAAAGTGCGCCAGCTCTGTCCTAATCTACCTACTACTGTATTTTACCCAAAAGTTATATCTAGATATCACCGAAAATGTGTGCGCGCGCGGACCTTTTTCTAAAAATATATTGTTGGATTCAGGGGGCCTCAAAACACACATTTCAGATGATACCTGGACATCAAATTTGTCTGTGAAATACAATATTCCGCCCACTTACTCTCCATATTAGAGAAAGTAAGATATGGATGACCCTGAAAAAGGAGAGATTATTTGAATTTTCAATATATCGGTAGTAATTTTTACTCATAGTAAGTGGACACAACCAAGGAGGAAACCATACCGATATAAAAACCTGAAACCCTAGGTATTATTATGTTTTAAAAATGTTCAAATCTTTCAAAATATGCTAGTATGCCATTGGCGGCTAGTATGGATAATTCTAATGCTAATTTTCGCAGCAGATAGAAGCCACGAAGTGCTAATCTCAAAAACCTAAGTCCTAAGCCATAACGCCAGTATGTTGCTCTCAAAGCGAAGTTCTCACATGGGGATTCATGCAACGAGTGAAAATCATATTCCCAAATGTCTGCCAAGTATACCCCTCTCGTGTTGCACAACATGGCTAAGCCATCATTAAGAATTCACTACTCTCATTAAACATTAATGTCGTGGGATTGAAAGCGGACATCTGGGACTTTATGGTCAAAACACGTTTGAGTATGATGTTCGCTGCACTGGACAGGTTTTCAAAGTGCTTGGACCTAATGCACTATGAACACTGTTGAAATATGGCTACCACAATTTTACCTCCAACACACTACACTTATCTTGGATCTTTATTCTCCAGTAGTGGCTAAAAAGCGTCAAAATTACTACTTTCGGTTAATTATGTGAATCTGGTTGAAAATAAATTATCAATATGTGTAATTCTTTTAATGAACCAACAAAAATGAAACAAACATAACTCATACTACCAAGGCAAGATGTATAAGAAAAAATGTTACATAAGTACAAGTATCTAGATTTGTGTAGTTAAGTGCAATAACTCCATTCATTCAGTACTTTCTCTACTACTACCTATGATAAATTATGATACCGAGTTATTGACGAATAAAATTAATAAATGTCTAAAGAAATGATATAGACATACATAAATAATTGCAGAAATTCCAATTCATAATGTAATAAGCCTGATTTACAGGCACTATGCCATGTCATTTGCAATGCAAGAGTTTGTCATAATAAAGGTTTAGAAACTTTCATGTGTAATTAATAAGCCAGTGCGACTAAGGCAATTACGTGACTCTGTGAATTAAGTCGACAAGAAAACCACTAGCTAAAGCGTAGCTGGAAATTAGTCATGTTTATGAATAAAAGGAGCAATTACTAGGTCACATACATAATTTTTAAGATTAGAATGCAACGAAGACTCGCGCACAAATGCTTGACTACATCTGGTATGAATTTGAAGTGCTAAACTGTGTTATAAAATCACTAGAAATAATTATTCCTAGGTCAGGTGAACGTAGACCAACAACTAAAAGTGAACTAGTTACCAAATATTTCAAACATTTCCAGATATTTGTAAATCGTATAGATTTCGACTGTCTAATAAAAGCATGAAGTGTACTGTAGCCTAAAAGTATTGGAAACAAAAGATGTAATTGCTACACTATGCATGGAATATTGCGCTATGCAATGGAACATGCAGGAATAAAACTATGTTGTATAGAAAAAAAGTCAAAAATAAATGCAAGCGTCACACGTTACCATGGAGCCACTTCGCTTGGTAAGTCACTTGAAGATAGCACAACAGCTTTGTGTTTCTTTCCTCCTTTTGTACCAGGTGAGTCAGCTGCCCCTTATTTTCCAGTTTTATGCAATCCGCATTTTACATTCTAACATGAAAACATCGGCCCCTATGCTAGGTTCCACCCGTCCTCGTTTATCTCTGAAGTTGCTAGATAGCTCAGTTGGAACGAGCACACTGTTCGTAAGTGATCCATGTGCTGTAAATGTGACTCAAATTCCTTGCACGTATATTATTTGAACGACTATTATGTGTCAAGCTGTTTTTATTTGCATTCGTAATTGTTTTATTTCTACTTCATGGTATTGCTGCATATGAGGATTTCTCCAGGTATAGACGTTGAGTTGCTTGTACACTGACTCTTGCTTCTCCGTAGACAAAGGTACATCGACGTGCTGGTCTGTCGAATACATCGTGAAGGACTAGCACAAAATATCGTGCAACAGCATACGCATGGGTAATGAAGGAAATCATTCATAATACTACCTCATGCCAGTCAAATGGGGCAGAAATTATTATACTTATTCTACTATAAAATGCAGACAACCAAAAAGGCTTTAAGTTATGTCCTAAACTCTCCGACACTTTAAAATTAGATTATTGTGAATTCGGTTTCCATGTTTTAATGTGCATAAACAACATTTGTGCAATGCCGAGACGCGAACCAGTGATCCGAAGGTTAGTGCATAGAATACGGTCATATGTAACTCTACGCAGCTATGTGGAGGCTTAACTGAAAGCACATGGTGAGTTCAAACCCTAAAACCAGTACGGCAGATGATATGCCATTGCCACTTCGCGAATTTTGGTGGATAATTTAGCACTTTAAGACAGTTTTAAACATTTTCTGGACGCTTTAATTTTATTAATTAAATGGTAAAACTAGTATGCATGTCATTTGAGTTGCATGATACGTAGTTTACGCCAACATTTAAATAAACCGTTATTTAAAAACATGTGCATTCTGAATGTGCTGCTCCATTGGTGGATAAGGCGTGCCTGTCATTCTTTTGCAGCCAACCCGGCTATAAGGACCAGAATCCGCCATTTTCGTTTTACCTGATGTGTTTAATGTAGGTACTCATATGACTGGTCCGTTTTTTCCAGAGACGTTGCTAAGTGTACTCTAACAAACACTTTGTCAAATCGGCTGTAAACCCGGAATTCGCTCCCTAAAGGTGTAAGTTTACGTTACTCTGTGTTTCAAGGCAGTTTTGCTGATGTAAGTTAATTAAGAAGATATAATTAAAATGGCAGGTAGCAGAAACCATTTGCATATGAATAGTGGTAAGTACGGTGTGGTTGGCGAAGCTAGATAAAACTCGCTCCATTAACAGCGTGTCCGTAAAGCAATAATACAGAACACGTAGAAAACTTCAGAATTGCGGCGTTATACTGCAAATGAACGCAAGTAATACATATAAAAATGCTTACAGCAAGAAAAGAAAAGAAAAGACTAGATACGTGACATCGCATAGCACTTAACATGAATTCATCATGCATATTAAGAACACGTTCTCCTCTCCACATTTTATATTTGCTTTCTTTTCTCGGAGTTCTTAGTTTTCTAAAGATGTTCTGCAGAGCTTTTAATGCCACTGATGGTATCAGACGCCAAGGAGGTTTATAAGTTTTTCAACTTCATTTTCCAACACAACCAGTCCATTAAAATAATGGACTAAAATTATCATCCCCATGTTTGTCTGTGCTGTCACAATTCAGAATGGTGAAAATCAAATGCCAACATCAACTCGAAGTACAGAAGTTGGGTACAATTGGCTAGATCCCTCTCACATGACTGTTGCACTCACATGACTTTCTCTACTCTTGTGCTAACCATTCTTACAATCTGTTATCCCTATATCTTCTTCGTGTTAGTTGAGGTAAACATTTGTACACATTGCCTTAGTGCTTATTTCCTTGTAGGTGCAAGGGGAATATGAGAATACAGTAGGCTTTGTGCGATAGTCAAATATTTTAAATCTTTGAGATCCCGTTCTCTTTGCACACTTAACATATACAAAATGAACAACGATATTCCATTTCACGAAACTTTTAAGTTTTCCGAAACTGACACAAATAACAAGGAATATCTCAGAAATGGTTCAATATACAAAAAATTTATTGAGGCATAAATTGTGTCTTTTAGTGAGATCTACATTTTTTGTACACTAAGATTTTGTCTATCTCTTACGGTTTACGAGTTATTCAAAAGTCATCCAGAGTAAATAGGACTATATTAGCTATAGTCAGAAAATTCAAAATATACATTTCATTTGTCATACAACTATCTTAAACATATGACATTTTAATTAAAATCGTTAGAGCCATTTTCAAGAAAATCAAAATGTTCGAAAAATTGTCCATGTAAAGGGTAATTTAGGGTGGAGCTATTTTCTTCAAAATCTTCGTGTCGCATCCTTGAAAGACATTAAACTTAAGCACTAACTTTGGTTTATTAACCGACTTTTCGTTTTTGAGTTATGTTGTCGACAGACTGACTGACTGACTGACTGACGGACTGACTGACTGACTGACTGACTGACTGACTGACTGACTGACTGACTGACTGACTGACTGACTGACTGACTGACTGACTGACTGACTGACTGACTGACACACACACACACACACAGGGACCTTTTTCTAAAAATGCTTTTACTGGATCCAGGGGGTCTCAAAACATATTTTCGGTGAAATCTTGGCTTCAAATTTTTGGGTGGAATACAATACTTCCTCGACTTACCAGAAGAGAAAGTAAAAACGAAGTATGTTACCACTTAAGACATACTGAAAGCCTCATAACACTTGCCCTACATATCATACGTGGTAGAGAAAGTTAAAAATAACCAATAATATGAGAAAGTATACATAATAGTTAGAATTCAGGTCGCTTTGCCTTTGTAATTACCAGAAATGGTGAGAAGAAAGCATTTTGGCATCCCTTTTATTATATTTCGTCAGTCTTTATCTACGTGTTCAAATCGCCATTGGGAGCGGATTTTACGCAATATCCTGAATGCAGAAGTGGAATTATATCTATAGCACGTTTGTTATTATAATGGTGCAAGGAAAATTCCAGAAGAGCCTTGGCGAGTACTGTTATTGCTATGAGGAGATGTAAGATAAACAGAGAGGAAACTAATCGACTTTACGCGGGAATGGTAACTTTCATATCTTCTAACCAAAAGACCCGACTTCCCTCGGGAACTAGCAATGTTGACTAATGTATCCATACTTCTCTTTACGGCAGTTTTATGTTTGCTTTGTCCGGCGCACTAGATGTTGCTTTGATCGTGCAAGAGAAAATATTACCTACTAAATAAATAAACCTTGATATCAAGTTATCTCACCATTAACTAGATTATCCACACTGCCTCCGTATCTTAAAAGTATACTCCCTTAACTAAACAAAAGTGTTCGTTAAAACTGGATTTAGCTTAAACATTTCCACGTAAAAAGCTCTGATAGAAATTTTTTGAGCCAAGTGTATTTTGATCTTATGGTAGGTATCACTTACCTTTTAGTTGGTGTTTTTGAGGTTGGATCACTTGGAAAAAGTGTAATGCTTTTAACCTCATTTTCATTTGATTTTTATGCAGTGTTACCGGGAGATCAAAAACCTTCCGAACGAACTGCGTGGCGTTTTGCTTGTCGGCATCCTCGGCGCTCGTGGCCGTCAGCCGCGGATGAAAACATACATTTTTAAAACTACTTTTAAGGGCCTTACGGGCTTTATGAAAAGAGATGCTGAAAAGTCCACCATCGTTGTCCATGGATTTTTGGCATCTCTTTATCAAACTATCCATCATTCGCCATAGTTCTCGTTCAGAAATGCTGCTAATCTCCTGGTAGATATTTTGTTTGAACTTTACCACGGTGTGCAGGTTTGTCCTGTGCACTTATATTCTAAGTTACCTCACAAATAGAAATCGCATGGACTTAGGTCGGGAGGTCAAGGAGCCTCAAATGTGTAGTAGTAATTCTGTCTTGAAACACACTTTCTATTGTCATCGAAAGATTGGCAGTATGAGCAGTTGCAGGGTCTTGTTGAAAAAATGGAAAATCATGCTCGCTGTCTGTCAATTCTCTCTTTAAAAAAAGGAGTAAAATTGCATTCATGTATGTATGGGCGTCAACTGTTGACCAGAAGAAAATGGCTCTATAACTCAGAACTTAATATAGTTCATGAAGAATTCTTCGTGATGAAAAAATTGGTGTATGGTGCGTCATTAGCGGAGAAAGATTTCTCAGAGATCCAATAAGTGATTTCTATCCCTTATGGTAGGTTTAATCGTTTTATAAAAAAAAAAAATTCTCAATGGTTCCTTATTGAGAGTAATTGTGTTGGTCTTATATGTTACAATCTTCATGTGTCACCAAAGCAGTCAGTACCTCCCACCTGGTATTTAACAGCGTCGTAAAAATGGGTAGTTGGTGATGAATTTGTAGACATGTTAATCCTTCGTAGTAAATGGAGTGAAGCTGTAAGTAATTCATAATGTCGGCCACTTGCTTCTAAATCATAGATGTTAGCACATAATTAGAGTAGGTTCTGTTCTAGTTAGCTCACTACTAGACAGACAAGTAAGGTCACGTGCCACTCGATCTCTCCTCCCATTCCGACTACAGCTCAATTAGCTTTCTGCTAATACTGCAACGGTAGATCCCTGGTGGCTCCTGAAGTTCTCTATTGTTTCTGAGAGAGACCAGGCGTTCGGAACAAATTGCCCAGTCGATTTGAGCAACCGCATCTAACAAACCCCCAAAGAGCTTTTAACCTGTTTAAACAAAAACCAAAGAGTTTCGACCCCGAAATATTCCAGAGGGATATCTATATTTTAGATTACTTCTGAATATATGTATGCAAGCTCTCGAAACTGTAAAATACTTCGCTGTTGAGGCAATTACAAGAAATCTTTATCACAATAATGTTATTAACGCAGAACAATTCTGGAAAGTAAATCAGAATTTAAAAATAGATGTCAAGTTCGGGCCTTGAACCATGGCTGATGTGAAAGAGTAATTATGATGTACAAAATATTTTGTAACAGCAGTTTCATAAAGGAATCTTGAAAATAACATTACACACTAAAATAGTAATATATTTACATTAACTTCATGTTAATGTGGTTGAAATCTGGGTACCCAATATCCATCCATGCACACTTTATTTCACATTTCTTAAAGATAACAATGCTAAAAATTGCTGGCGGGGTGAGGAGAATGTAATCACTGCTTCTTTGTGCGCATCCTTGCAATTGTTTCAATCGAGAACAAATGTGCAAAAGAGAAGTTGAAAAACTAAGACACCTCACTCCTCCTCATGCATGCCACAGTAGTCACGCTGACTGAATTGAACTTTCAGCTGTATTCGTGAATTTGCCGAAGTGTAAGCACGCATACTGGACTTTCATTCCCGATGGATTTCAATCGGTCAGAAAATGTATGGTAGGAAGTACATGTCGCAACGAAGCATCACCTTTAAACTGGTATTGTGGCAGCGTTTCGCTTGTCTACAAAATGGTGTCACCTGCTGGATATTATTTAAAGCACTGCCAGCAGTAATGCCAACTTACAGAACAATGGCGTTATATTTGAATCGTCATATTTCTAAGGTTTTTAAGGTCAATTCCCTTTTACTTGAGGGTTGAGTCTGACGGCGACTTCGGACTAAGGAAGAGTTGAGGAAGGTGCGTTCAGGTAATGCTAAATATGTTTTTCTGACGTCCTCTTCCATACACTGTCGGCCAGCGTGAGCAATGTCGACTTGGCAATGGTAAACTATTGGTTGAAATTGGTTCTTGTTTATTATGCAACTATTGATACTTTCCGGACAAGTCATAATCGCACATTGTTGTTTACACGGACTAAAACGTCACGATTTTATATTGTACCTTTGATACAGGCTCATATTCTAGTATACCTGTGACGCCAAGGATTACATGTTCCGAAGCCTTCCCGAGAACTCGCGAGCAGAGCTTTTCCTTACACAAGTAGTGAATTTAGGTTATTTATGTCATTCACAACAGACCTCAGTTCTACTTATATGTCACATTATTCTTATTCTCACTTTCTCATCATGCCACTGTTTCTTAATTCACTATTCGCAGTCTCATATATAACATTCTTGACCAGAAAATTGGAGTCTGCACTTATTCTCTGATATTCTCTTTCTCATGATACTGTAGGAACAATATTTGTTGTGATATATAGCACATTCGAACTTAAATCATTTTAATCCCTACACAGGTCTGCCAAACACGTACCGTACGACCCTGAAAAGTTTTTCAAACCGACAGACAATCGCCAAAAGTAGCCTGAGACATTCGTCACTTTGCTCAGGCACAGGCGTGTGTTTTGTCACTATTTTATTGGCTGAACAATAGTAATATAGTGCCCTCTAACATCGGTTCCTATTTCTAAGACCTCCATATTATATACGAATAAGTGCCAATAGTTTTTCCAATGTTAATTATATAGTTATTTACATTGTCTTATTAATATTTTCTTTCATTTGGTTGGGTTATTTAACTCAATTAATTGATATTCTATATTGCACCACGTTAGTGTCCATTTCGAATGCCCTTAAACCGTCTGACAGGTTTTCGGTTAGAGAATAAGGACAGTCAACTTCCAGGGATGGCAACTTATTCTGTTAATTAATTATATATCCTATTCAATTTTCTGACACTAAGATATGTTATGTAGCCCTGAATTCATAAAGTCCTAGTGTTGATTTTAGTATTAAGATTAACATTTTAGCATTAAAACCTCAAATAAAAAGCTTTAACCTAAGAGTAACAAATGAAAATATGTAACTTGAGTGAACAATTTCATATTATATGATTGCTTTGAACAATATCCAAACCATTGAATCCTCACAAAGTTTCAAACATAACCTACCTCAAAGTAGTAGCTATGAAGATGAGATAATGCAGAGGAAGGGATAGCAAACAAACAATAGATAGTGTAATAATAATCATATATTTAACAAGGCGTATTTTGTCTCTCCTGCAAATAATTTAACGGAATGGCGCACTTTATTTACGGAAGTCACACATTTTCATAACATCTCTGCAAACTAATGGAAAGTGAGTTTATTTTTGTGCTCTCTGGTTCCTAGACCACCTACTTTTGTAATGCTGGTCATGTTATACGGTTTACTTAATATTTTAAACGATTATGACGCCGACGTAACGGTGCTCAGATACATTATAGGTCACTTAGGTCTTTGCAACTCCAGAAAACTAATATCACTAAAACAGTGAGCATAAACATAAAAATAATGTTACGAAACCATTTTTATTGTTACCCTGAAAAATTAAATCACTGTTTTACTACGTGCCTTCTACTGATCTACTGACAAGGGCATTAAACATCTAGTACACAGTTGCCACTACAACGGATATCCGTTTAACCTATTTCTCTGCTTTGTTCTTCGGTTTCCCTACCTTCCAAGGAACTTCTATTCTGTTAACACAGTATCATCGTAGAATTCCACCACTCCCGACATATAAGGTTGGGGGTAGAGAGGAGGAGAATCGAATCAAATTGTGTCAGTGATCTAATCGTTGGCAATGCTACATTATTTATCACCAAAAATCAAGTCTGTATTCAGGTAAGGCATGGTATTTGTGTTGCCACCTCTGAGTGATCCTTCAATATAAGCATTCATCCAAGTGCTGGACCCAAAGCAAGGATAACGGTGCAGAGTGCAACGGGTAGTATGCAGTACAAACCTATTTCACTTCATCTTACCGTCTGATTAAATGTCTGAACCCCACCTTGTGTTTGAAACTAAATTATTAGGTTAATCGATGCAGCACCGCGATTCTAACCTTTGACGCAATCGAGTTGTATTTTTTTTTAAATTTTCAATACTGTTTCTTGATTCTCGTACCTCTTATCTCTCGTATCTCTTATGGCAACAATACCCAGCATAAGACCAGAGCTCGGGATTCGTCTATTTGTTTATTCTCTTCCTTTGTTTAGAATCATAGACCCTTTGTACATCTATGAACATGTTTTATTGGAATGAAGTGCCTACAGTTGCCTATAGGTGTCTACAATTACATATTTTCATAGTATGTTCCTTTTTGTAGCTAAGGGCTCAACTATGACTTTTTTGCAATAAGCTTTTACTTGCATTAGTTTTGTTAATGCATGTTATTTGTTAGTATTGTGACACCGAACCCAACAAACAACAAAGAACGGTCGGGGCTAAGCTACTTCACATATCAGGCCAGCTAGCAAACAAAGGCGCTCAAGGTCAGGGTGCATCGCACGACTGTGTTTATATGTAACTAAGAACAATGAGCATAACAAATGGGATTTCTGGAACTTTCGAGGGGCATCCAGCGGCTGGCGTGTTAGTGGAAGCCGAGAACGGTCTGTGTTATGTCATCCTCGCTATATAAAGAGTCGAGGTAGCAGCAGCACAGAGAGTTATAGACACAAGTTAGTGAGTGTGTCAGTGTGCGAGACAGCTGTGAAGGATACGTTCCATCTAAGTGAAGAAGTTTTAACCAGTGTGAAATGATTCTGTCGTCGGAGTTAGTGTTTGGAAGACAGAGAAGGTGAAGACAGACAGTGAAAGGAGTGAGTGAAGGCTACAAGAAGAGAACAATCGTGAGCTGTAATATCACGAAGGATTGTATTAAATTCAGTAGAAGAGAACAGTATTTTTGTGCAAAAGTTTAGACAAAAATTAAAGTGAGAGAAAGGTAATTGAACTGGATTTGTTTTGTCACAATATTATGTATCAATATGATATTAACTCTTGTATTTAAATTACTATTTTGCGCTGTGATTGTCGACAACGTGTCTAAGAAAGTTTATAATACCTGCATTCCTTTTCTAACGTCAACAGGTGAAGTGTTTCGTATAATAATAAAATAGTCCCTACTTAGAAGAAGTACGGTAAATGGTCAATTTAAAAATACTCGGTTTTTAACTGAATGTCGACAGTTTCAGCGCTAGCCTGTCCTTTGTTGATCAATACGATGACTATCTTATTATTTTCCCAAGTTGACGAAAACACAATGACCTAACTGGATTGGACTGATTTCAGAAAAGGGTTGAACAAATCCGTCGCACAAACAGCCCTTTAGTGTTCTGCCGTCCCATCTGTTCCTCACCGCCATACACCATGAAACCTAAAATACCTAAAAAAGATAAGGGAACGGAATGAAAAACAAACACACAAAGTAAATCGTGGTCGAGTAGAAAAAAAATAATTCCAGAATCCCCTAGCGGCCAGGGAAATCTCAAAAACCCCAAGGATGAAACACCTTTAAGAACGTGTAACGGAACAGGGTAGGCTGAGTAAAAATAAACAAATCCCGATTTAAAATATAGTAAACGAAGTATTTCATGACTGGGCGGTCGTTCGAAAGAGAATTCGTGATCTCCAGAGCCATCTAGCTTAGTTTATTGTACTTCTGCTCTCAATCGCTACTTGTATTATTTTGCTGCATTTGTACATTCTGCTATAAACCTCAAATATAGCGTGACATTGGGTCGCTCAACAATGTAGGAACGAGAGGGGGACAGTGACATTGGATACGGTGAGTGACTGTGTGTACTTGACCGTAATAATGGCAAGGCCCGAGACTACAGGGTGACGTGACTGCGTGGTGGTCAAATAGCGAGACAACACCATAGAGTCCAGAAGCTTCTAGCAAATTCTACTGAGTCATTGCAAACGTGCGCATGGAAAGAACTTGAAGGAGGTCACGTGACGCCGGCTTCAGTGTAAATAGAACAGCAGAGCACTTCGGTGTCAGCGTTAGAGTTGAGTTGTTTAGAGTGTAACTCGTCGTAAACAGTTGGTTTTCAGTTACGTGGGTGAGTCGGCCAGCCTGTCAGCGAGTACGTATGTGTCATCGAGTGAATGTATTGTAATAGTAAAGATATAAGACATGGAAAGTTGAGAAAGACATTCCAAGACTGAGAAACAGTATCAGAAGAACGATTGTAAATTGCAACAACAGAGAACACTATACACTGTGTTAGCTACGAAAAGGAAATTGCGCATTTGTCGTGAAATTGAGAGGAAAATAAAGTGTTAGAAAAATAACAGGATTTCGAATTTTGCCGTTTTGTTAGAATGTAATTCTGCTATTTTTATTTTACCATACTAATAGGTAAGAACATAGCTGTCCAGAAAGTTCGTAATCAATTATTTTGATAAAAAGTAGCAATAACTAAGCATATTCATTAATCTTTAACCAATTTCTTTATATTTGAGTACCTTAGGAAGGGAATTGAGCGTGTTACCAACAATACACGAAGTTTATCCTTACTAGTACTGTACTAGTGGGTATGTAAAACAGAGGAATTTGGGTAAACATTTTAGGTGTGAAGAGATGCGGGCTGTTTCCATTGTTACACTAACAGCACATAAATCTCGAGTGGCTCAGGCAGTGATTAAATACGCCTTGTCACATTAAGAGGGATGTATCGATTTTGTCCCTCGACGCAGCGTTGTACGTGTCAAAGCGTTAGTCATGTTGTCCATGAAGAACTTCACTCGACCTGACATCTGTCACACCGCGTGTATGCTTCAACTGCTTTTTCATTGAAGAAGACCCAAGTATACAATAACCTGCACCTCGAAAGAGTTCAGTGATGTAGAATGGGACGTGGGTCTCTTAATTCTGCGTTTTGATGGTGCATATTTAGTAAACTGACTTCCCTAGTGTGTCCCTACTTGTACATGAATAGTCTGTTATTATTTAATGCGTCATTGTTAGGCTAGGATTTTTTTTTATTCCAAATAGAGTAAAGCTAACATGTATGAAATAAACAGTATGAACCCAAATAAAACTGTAGTTGGCTTTAAAACTAATCATTTAATGCTTTTTCATACATAGCTCCACCAGTGAAGTAGTAACTCCTTTATTTTAACATAAGATAATGTACCGCCAGCAGGTTCAGTATATCAGAGAAGCTTAAGGTCGGCAACAATGAGTATGGCAGAATAAAGCTGCCAGACTGCTCGCGAACGTCTTACTCGCGGCTTGTTTGTGAGAGGTTCGAGAGAAGGTACGGTTCGAAAAAAATCCAAGCTGTGTCATTCCTCTCTATATAAGCGAGAGTTGTTTTGTGATGGAGTCGTGAGCGTTGAACGAGATAGCTGTTAGCAGTGTGTGTATGTGTGTGATGTGTGTGTATACAGTCGTTGACAAATGTGAGTGTGTGTCGACAGAGATAGTTTTGGGACATTTAATCGTCGCATTGGAGTTGTTTGTTGTATGGAGCAGTTTTAGTGAGTGCAATAGTCGAAGTCAGCAGTGAGAGAGTAGAACTGAAAGACAGTGAAGTATGTTCAAGGATGTGATGTGAGTTGGAAGGTCGCGCGAATTTATACTACGTTAACGATAAAACAGAATGTGTTTTTGTGACTCAATATTAGAAAAGAAATAGGCTGACAAGAAAGTATCATCTTCAGCATCTTCGTCGACAACAAGATAGAAAATATTAGCTGACCTGTTTCGGCTCAGAGATCATCTTTTCAGCGACGTTTAGGTCCTCCAACACCACGGTTCCCTTCAGGTTTATATCCTGCAACTATTATAGTTATTCTATTATTTGACCTTTGTGTTATATGATATGCCCAATTCTGTCTGTATATAGATATTTTGTTATTTTAGTTATATATAAGAAAGTATCATATGTGCAACAATTTCAACGTTTAGTTATGAAACTGTTATACTTGAAGTTGAACATTACGACTTGTATTATCCAGGTTTACACTAAAGAATGGGAGAAATAAAATGAAATTCAGATAGCTTGTTAACAGAAAACACTCTAGCTATAACCATACGGAGGTCAAAGAGGGAGATATTCTTTTCAGCGACTGTAATAACAGCTTGCCTAGTTACAATAATTAAGTCCTACAGTCCTTGTAGAAGGCTGTTCAAGCATTTTTAGAAAAAAGTCTCCCCTGTGTATTTGTTGTTGTTATTATTATTATTATTATTATTATTATTATTATTATTATTATTATTATTATTATTATTATTATTATTATTATTATTATTATTATTATTATTATTATTGTTATTATTATTATTGTTATTATTATTATTATTATTATTATTATTATTATTATTATTATTATTATTATTATTATTATTATTATTATTATTATTATTATTATTATTATTATTATTATTATTATTATTATTATTACTATTACTATTATTATTATCATCATCATCATCATTTGCTTTAATATAATCATTATCATTATGTTGTACACTAATATTTACAGGATAAAAAATCATACTACTCGTACCATAACTTTTTCAGCATTATAATTAATTTTATTGTCATGTAGGACACACTCGTCAACAGACTCCAACAGACTCAACTTCCAGCGACACTATTCAACAATCTGTTGGGTCTACTACCGTATTTCAAAATGTAATCGTGTGAAAAGCAGATCCTGGTGTATATTAACAGATATGAGTTTAGTTCATGTGCTACGGTTAAGTTGTTCGGCTTTAAAACCTGATTTAAATAAATTGATAATGAGAAAATCCGGCCGTCAATCTAGAAATAACGAATTTAAAATAGCTGCACAAATTGGGCTCATCTTTACTATTACAATGTGTCTTGTATTTGTACGGGCAAACAACGGTGCAATGAGGGTTAATTTTCACCTTCGACTTGAACATCCTGTGTCGTTCCTTAATGTGGTGTGGGAGCAGTTGCTTCCCTATCTCTCTTTTCATTGTTGATATGCTTGGGCAATTACGATTGCCCTTCTCCGCCTCTTTGTGACATACCCTTTATCCATCTAATGCGCCACTCTCCTGAGTATTCTGTTATATGTCATTTATTCCCGTTACTTTGGTTGCTTTTATTTCAGAAATTTGGCGTACCGTTTTACTCCATTTTCTATTTGACTGTCAACAATTTACAACAGGATGAAGGGCCAAGGCCAGATGTCAGTAACCAAAGCAGTTGTAACTTTGTCTGAACCTTTTAGCAAATAAATGGAATTTACATCCTTTCCCATCAAACGTATGTTCCTTCTCATTCCTATGAAATATATTTACACATTAATTTTTATTTTCATATTTTTAGTTCAGCAAGATAATGAGGCTTGAAGCCTTGTTGGAACAAGTGTTTTAAGTGCTTTTCTGACCTAGGGAAAGGGAAGGTTACCTGCACATGACTGTAGAAAGACAGCATACCAAAGTATAAATGAAAGAGGTCCTTATCCCTTACTTCAGCACACATTTCTGCGAAGGGAAGTAATGTTGATTTATTATTTAGAAAGGCTCGGTTGATAAAGGACCTAACCACAGTCTCAGGCACCAGGTGCGAAGGTTCTAAATCCCTCTGATACTGGGCGGGTTTGAATACTTTTAATTAAAACGGCCCTTTCCAAATGGCTCCGAGAACCTTAGTCTGAAATTTCATCAGAAAATGGGCTGGGAGTAACTGCAGACGCTGGCGTTCTCATGGGATTCGTGCACCATACAGGATTTTAATCAAGTCGTCTCAAAACGCGATCATGACAGCACTTCGAATGAGGGAGTGTTTTCCTTGCTCGGAATTAAATCGAAGATAATTAAACGTACAAGCGTTTAAATGTTCTGAAAGGTAAAAAGCGGAAAGATAAAGTTCTTCATTTGGCGATGAATTCCTATTTACTATTCCTTATTAAAGCTGCATATTCTCACGATGAACATGTTTAAAGGAAAAAATAACTATTTGTACGTTATTATTCTTAAACAAATAACCACAACGTAACAAAAGTATGAATAGTATTTACGGCAGACGCAACATTTAATGGCAGGTGGTAGATAACCGCCACTAATCTCACTCTTTTTCTGCAAATGAATTTTATGGCACAAATGATATTTATATCAGGGGCTTTTACAACGTGATTTCACAACATAGTTAACTATACACCGCAAGGCCTGTCAAGCCTCTGATTGGATGCTGTGCTTCAGCTGTCACCCGCCAAGGTTTTGTGTCACTCATGAATAGGAACGGAACTGAAATACCAAGTGTTTCAATTATAGCTGGGACATAGATCGCGTATATGCGGCCTCGCTTGCGTTGCATTGAGCTCACTACCGCAAATGATTCACTCAGATACGGCTGCAGTGATAGTCTGTGACTTAAGGTCAGTTGCTGACTTCTTGTTGTGCGCGTGCGTGTGCGTGCGCGCGCGCGCGCGTGTGTGTGTGTATGAGTGTGTAGTAATGCAAGGAGGACACAATCTAGGATACAATCCCTCCAGAGGGAAGGGATGAGATGAAGTGACATCGGAGGCTTGTCAGAGGGCGGAACCAGTGAAGACCAGAGACGCAGAGAAGTTCCTAACAGTTACAGATATTGACACCTGGCGCACGACCGAACTGTTTCCTCTGTCAAGGGAGAGGGTGACAAGGCGACCCTTGCGGCCCGGGCAGTAACTTCCAGAGAGGGTCAGGGCGCAGCTATGCCATCTGTTCACATTCACCAGAACGTACCACGGTACCTACCAAACTTGAAAGACAAGGGAGGGAAAAGAGAAATGAAGGGAGAGGAATCCATGGGGAAGAGATTAACGCACCGTAACATTCGCCTAAGTGACATGGGGAAACCATGGGAAAACACATGTAAGAGTGTGTGGCCATGGGGAACGAGCCCGCGAACTTCCGAATGTATTGCTGCCTATGCCATCCTGTGCGGTGCTTTCTTGTTGTACTGCAAAATCTAAAACAGTTCACTGTACATTTTTTCTTAATTTGTGTTTGTTAATTGTGCTTCTCAAAAGTGAAGGTTTAGTCAAGGCAACGCTCTCCAAAAGCTCTTAAGATGTGTTGTCTAGCAATTGGGAGTTTTAAAAGCTTTGCTCACACAGCTGCTAAACCTTTTAAAATTACATTCAGAGTGACTGTAGTACATGAATTAGAAGCTAGTGGTGACGAAAGTCACCTTTTGTAACTAGATTTTACACCATATTAATCACTGCACTGTTGACTCAATACTTTTATGAGATATGAGATTGTTTCATTTAAATAGACACAGTTCCCCGAACCTTGCTAACGCAATTTCTATTCGTGTGGAATCCTAAAAAATAATGTCATAGGAACAATATCCAAACCAGGAACTTAAGGACGATATAAGAACAGAAGTTAAGAAAAATCTGCAAGAAGGACTTCTGCGAGTGAATGGAAATTTCATCCAAAGTTGCTACGGCATAAAGCGAGGAGTAGTACTGTTTTAGCGTTTTAATTTTCAAAATGTCTGTTTTCGAAGAACTCATTTGCAAATTGTTCACACAATCTACTTGCTATAAGTAAATTTGCCTTCTCAGTTCTTGTAAGGTGCTAGCAAACTAGAGACACTCGCTCTCGTCACAGAGCATTCAGTTGCCTGAGCAACTCGCTAAACATTTTTCACCTGCTAAACATATAGTTATCAGTGCAAGGCCTTGAGTGGGCTGCGCTCAGAGAGTACCAATTGCCCAGGCCTGTTCTAAAGGGAAATATAAGCAAATCAGGTAATTCCTGGAATATATAGCAATAGAATATATTAGCTTGAAGTTGAAACCTGTAATAATGTACAGTACAATGCTTTTTGTTCCCCCACCCATCCTTCAAGACAAATATAAATTATTTTTCTCGGATAAAAACTGCTTCAAGCTGGACTTCATGTAAAGCAGCATAACAGCACCCAACAATCATCATATTTATTTACTACAAATTTGACTTCAAACCAACCACCAAACTTTAATCTGAAAACAGAATACGATGACCAAATAATACCCTTTCTTAACTCAATTTTAGGTTTTTATTTCAACAAATATATTTAATAACTTCTCTTCAATAATTATCTACTTTAACGATCTAAATGCACAATTAATAGATGGAGCACATAATTGTTTAAGCATTATGAGCCTTTATAGGGTTTACATAATTTTATAAGCAGACCAAATTACCTACCTCGGTATACTGCACAAAATATTCTAACTCTGGAAGAAGCTATTTAGATTAACAGAAATGCTTATAACTCTCCTTATGCGTTCAAAAGAACGGAAGTTTGCGCCATGAAAAGTTAAGAGAGGATAAAGATTAATGTGGTTTATTTCGATCTCATTTCTGCGTCGACTTGGAAAGAACCACGAGAGATTGAAATCTTTTAAACCGAGCAAGTTCCTTTCACAGGAAACAAATTCATGGAAACCAATTTGGGAGCGGATATTAGCATATGTTTAAAGGAGAATAAAGATATTCATGTGAAGAGTCTCTCTCCCTCTATCTCTCTCTATATCTCTCTCTCTCTCTCTTTCTCACTTGCGCTTTCTTCCTGTGCCTTACCACTGCAACTTTTTCTATAGCAACGGAAAGGATAATAATTTGTATGCTAAAACAGTCTCTTCCAGCAGTTTCCATAGGACATGATTGAAAACAATTCAAGAAAAAGTAATTGAACATGTTTAGAAACTATCTTACTTAGACCACCGAAGTAATACAGCTGTGTATGACAGCCCCTAAATAATTGTGTGATAATAACAGCAACAATAAAAACAAAAACAATAATTATAATAATAATAACAACAACAACAACAACAACAACAACAACAATAATAATAATAATAATAATAATAATAATAATAATAATAATAATAATAATAATAATAATAATAATAATAATAATAATAATAATAATAATAATAATTAGAATTTATTTTCTTGTTCATTTCACTGTCAAATTTGAAAATGCTTTGTTAGGGAACATGAAATAGATTATCTGTTGTTTTGTTTTGGATCATTTTAACCTCAAACTTTTTATCAGATGTGCAAATTTTAAAAGCATATAAGAAATTTAAAAAATGGCTCAAATTTAAAAAAGGAAATAAAAAAAATATTTCTCTAACAATTACAGCTTTCCTTCTATTGGTGTTCTGTTCGTAAAATAATTTGTAATAGAAGTATCATCACATTTTGAAACGTGGTCTTCGTTGGCTGTAATTTGGAAAGCAAAACACATCTGTTTCCATAATACAGACCATTTTTGTGTTGCCAATGAACCCACGTAGGCCATAAAGTAAACTATTTAACTGCCTGTATTAAGTAGTTGGAATTGTAGCTTCTTAACTGCAAATACTGCGTTTCTTAAGTCAAGAAATTTACAATTGTCCTTGAATTAAATGGTTACTACCAAGCTTTTACAGAAATTAATATTAATAAGTTCTAAATATGCTTCTATATATTTAAAAAATCACCAAATAATCTTGGCAATGAAAAAAATGGTGGGAAATAATGGAAAAATAACAATACATGAAAACAGAGTTGTCTTAAAACTAAACCTAGGACTAAGTCAACAACTATGATTGGCACTAGCATCATCATCATTATATCGCATATCGACGATAACGCCGAGTTCTTCCATGTATCCCTTAAATGTTATACTGGGTTCTTCATTTAAAAGCTAACGGGTGCACGGCATTTCGCCAGTGCACAATTGGGTGTGCCACAGCCGGCTTTGCTCCTACATAAACTCCGTGCGTAAAGCACGTATAACACTCTTACCTTATAGAAGATGCTGGAAATGTCGTCCACACTCGGATAAACAAGCATTATATCGGGAGAACACATTCTGATTCACACGATGAAGTTGGGCAACTGTAATGTTTCCGACTTCATTTCTAATATTTTGATCGATAGCAATCAAACTAGGCACTCCCGAATAACCTTCTCGGTTACCGCAGACGCTTACGTAATTAGCTGCTATTCCCCACCCCACTCTTTCAGTCGGAAGGTGAATCACACCTCACAAACAGTTGGTATCCTACGACGGACACAAACACGCGATCGCATGCCACTTTCTAAGTCGTAACCCGAATTTTCTGAGAATGTTCAGAAGACCTGTTCAGTCTGGATGATTTTTGCATAAATGGTAAACAGTAAGAGACAAAGTCTTACCAAATAAAAAATGTGGGTCTCTTTAAAAAACACGATTTACATATATCAAATACTTCGTTTTTCTTTTCTATCGTTTAAAGCCTACCGTATTCCCATATTCTTCTTGCACCTAAAATAAAATGAACACTAAGATACTTCCTGAAAACGCTTACGTGGATTAAAGTGAAGTAGACAGAGAAATAAACATTTGCAAGGATGGTTTGTATAAGAGTGAGCATAGGTCTGCATGTATTTGCAAACAGGTTCTCCAAATTAAACTATACCGAAAATCTGTATCGTAATAGGCTTCGTGTTGTATCTTCTAAGGCACGCACTTCGACTTTCTTGCCAAATATTGATATACATCTTAAACGTAAGAAATCACCAATGAACAAATGTTTATCACATCAGATTTTAAAGTGCTTTCGTAAATCAAACTCAACGTACATGTAACTGCAAACAAAGCACGGCAAATTCGTATAGTGGAAGGAGCTAAATCCAACCTCCCATCTTTCGCAAACGTTGGACATCACTTCTATATACTGTTGGTTCATCAAATATAAATAAAATGAATGGTGGAAAATTTGCATCTGTGATGCAGCTAAGATTATAAACAGATACATATCTAAGAAACCAAACATCTATTTGTATGGTATTTTGTTTATGTTGCGCATTTGTCAAAACAGCAACCTCGGATAGTTTACACGCAGTATGCGACGAATTTGCTATCCAGACGTAAATAAACCAAACATTTCCCATCTTTAGCTTGGTGAGCAGAGAAGTGCCGGGTTCTCGCTCGAGAGGCGTTGTTACACGAGATTGCTTTTCAAATCTGCTCTTCGCCACACTGCACTAAAGAAAACTTCCATCATTCAACGTCAGTAGCGCATTCTCGACAAGCCATCATGAATAACAAATCTGCGGATTGGCTTTGGTGTGTACGTGTGCGCGAGCGTGTTTGCGGATTCGTTCGTCATATGTCACTGTGTATGTGAGCAGGCAACACCGCCTGCCTGAAACTGATATCAAATATCAGATTAAGATGTTGACGCTCTTCAAATAGACTCTGCTAAAAACAACACGAAAACGTATTTCACTTCAATGTCGTTACTCCTCTGTTTGCTTTTGGCATTGTTTTTAGCAAATGGAGTGGTAAACTGACACAGCCATCTGATAAAACAAGAGTTGAATTTTGTATCTAATTTGCATGCTTGATTTTCGCTTTTAGCTATCTCCTAGTATCTACAGCCAGTAAATAGTATGTAAAACCTTCTAATATGACAAAGTTTAACATGAGTACTAACGGGTGATCCAAAAGACTGAACCGGCTGCGATGTTTTTGCCTGTACGCATCCTCAGCGCTCGTCGCCGTCATAGAACAGCTCGAATGAAACCATACTACATTTTAAACTACTTTTAAAGGCTTTACTTAACAGTGTTCTTATAGGAGGTGCTGAATCTGGTTACCTCGTTGTCCATACATTTTGGCAGCTCTTTAGGAAACTATCCATCACTCGCCGTAGCTCACATTGAGAAATGCTGGCAATTTCCTGGCGGATATTTTAATTCTTCTTGAGTGTGTGGGATTGTGTTGTACACTTTATGCTTTAAGTTACCCCAGAGATACAACTTGCACTTCACATGGAAATCTTTCTGCAAATCGCACTTTCACTTAGCGAGCTGACTGAGTTAACACGTAAGAAGCATAAATAAATACACGCTTTGCAGTAGAAAAGAAATGCTGAGCCATAATACACTTTATGACTAAGTACAGCACAAAATAATAAAGCATACTCGTATTATCTCAACCGCGCGATAGTGCGTTAGCTTAATACTGCACTTTCAGAACAGAGAAAAACAAGCCAACCGCATGACCTTGTGCACATCAGCTGCGTTGTGTTTCCTGTGCGCAGTGGAAAAACAACGCGCAGCGGTTCTTATGTTTTTGGATCTGTCTGTATTTGGAAGTTTGCACATTCAGAACTGTCCTTTTTCATTGGCTACTTATTTTACTATTACCTAAGGAAGAGGAATTACAAAATCGGAGTTACTGCACACACACACACAACTGATTCTTCTCAGGCCCCTAAGGCTATTCTTAAGGCACTTATTGCTCTGGTTGGCAGCATTTTTGACCCCGATGAAATGTGTGATTATTGTATAATATATTAGGTGAATACTGCGGTACATTCTTTCATACCATGGTTTCCTTTCCATCATTTCCCTTCATTCCATTTCCTGCTCATCCTTCAGGTGTACTTTCAGGCGTGTAGTGTTTAGAGTACAGTATATTAACATATTAAGCAGCATTAAACTTTCTGTCAGCAAGATTTGTAATTAAGTGTATCTACAGTAAGGTGAAATAAAAATGCATACATTGAAATAAGAATTCACCATCTAGGTGAAAACTGACTCAAAACTACTCTACCTAAAATGAGGAAAATAGATAAATATCTACTTTCTACTCTTGTACCACTAGTACTACTTTTACTAACTATTCTAAGCCTTATTTCTCTATCTTCTTTATGTTAGTCGATATAAACAGTTGCAGAAATTTCTGATTGCTAATTTTCTTGTAAGTGTAAGAGGAATATGGGAGTACAGTAGGCTTTGAGCGATAATCAAATCTTTTAACGCTAGTCGCTATATGAAGGCTTGAAATTTCGTCCTCTTTGCATGGCCAAGAGATATAAAAGTGAATAACGACCTTATGTTGGTCTATACAAAAGTCAACAAGAGTAAACAGGACTACATGGGCTATAGCTAGGCGTTTTATTCCTTTGAACATTTTATCACAGCAGCCTTGCTCCTGTAACTGAACTTGAATCTTCATAAGAAAATTCAGAATATACATTTCATTTGCCATAAAATTATCTTAAGCATGTGGTATTTTAATCAAAATCGTTTAATTTCTGAAAAAAATCAAAATTTTCTAAATATTTCCTATGTAATGGGTAGTTTAGGGTGGAAGAATTTTCTAAAAAATCTTCGTGTTACGTCCTTAAAATATATTATACTTCAATACCTAGTTTGGTTTTGAACCGATTTTTTGTTTTTGGCTATGCTGTTCACACACACCGCACACACACATGGACCTTTCTTTAAAGTTTTTGGCGGGGGGGGGGCAGGATTGAGGGTGCCTCGAAGCATATATTTCCGGTTAAATCTTGACACAGAATTTTTGGGTCGAATACAATACTTGCCCCACTTACTATACGTAATAGACTTGAATTCCAAAATGACGACCATCTTTTACTTGACAGGTAATGCTATAACCTTGTGCCAGGGAGGTCAGAGCTCCATATTCTCTTAAAATATTTTGGTGTAGTGATCTAATCGTGGTGCACTATAGGTGCTATAAAAATAATAGAACAATTTTTTAGTAAGAAACAATGGTAAATACGTTGCCTGTTTTGTGCGGCTCTGCCGGCACAATTTCACCGGCTACTCTCGATTCCCTTGCACAGGTCGAGAGCGCGTGGATGGGTTAACGTGTGTTTTAATGAGCTTATATATGTACAACTCCGTTTTTTGACAACCAAGGAAGATCTAAAAGATCATGTTGATATTGCATCCAAGATACTGCACCGTTTACAGGAAGGCATCTTCCCAATGAGGTTTGAAGCAGCCTCTCTGGCTAACTACAAGCTGAGGCGACAGTTATGAAGCCGTCGGGTTTGGGTAGCCACACGTTTTGAAGCGACAATAAGAATTATGTGGTAATGGGTCGCATAGACAACTCGGGTCTCATTTCAAGGGCATATGGGTGCAGTGGAAACACAATGGTCTACTTTTTAAATAACACTTTATTTACTGACTAATATTTAATCTTTTTTTTTTTTTTTTTTTTTTTTAATTTAATCTAACATAATACTATGCTATCGATTTTAACAGCTGCTGGAGACATATTCCCAAACGCAGTATTCTTTTCAAAATGTTCCTTCCCTTCACTTGCTTTCTCATCATATCTCCACTAGAATATTTTATAAATTTAAGTATTTATATGTCCATCACTTAATCTTCAAACTTTGCTATACCACTTAACATTTTTTTCGCACTGCAAATACTTCTCTACACATTACAATCTGCTTGATCATTACCCTGCTCCGTTGTGATTAAACTAGTGAAGTCAGCTCATTGATGTCTCTCATTTGCCTGCTTTTATTATTTTCGAGGATTAAGGCAATAAGCTGCTTTATGTTGCATAATAAGCCTTTTAATTTCACCTGTAGGAGGTCGACAAAACTCCAACAAAATCTTCCTATTATCTATCAATAATCTTCCTATTATCTATCTATAACCTAACCTAACCTAATCTAACCATACCTAACCTAACCCAAGTTAATATATCTTACTAACAGTATTTGTATTATACATTTCTCATATTAGCGTTTATACTCGTTCCTAGTACAGTTTGCCCAGATCATGCTGATACTCCATATGCGCAAGAGAGAACAAAATTAGAAGTGATTGGAGTGGTAAAGAACAAGCGAGTGACATCAGAACTCAGGCAGTCACATACACAAGAATTGTACATTTACGTAATGTAAATAATTATTATGTAGTTATCACAGTCAGAGCAAGTGCTATACTAATCCCCACCTCTGGGGAGATATCTGGCATCTGAGGCGATGGGAACTGCCGACATATGAAATTAAATTATAATTTGAAAAGAATTTGGGAAGCACGGACCGGGCCTAAGTTTAGGATACTTTCCTGGCATTTGCCGAATACGAGGGTTGAGAAAAGCCCGGAAAAAAGCCTCAGTCAGGAAGAGCGATCTTGTGGGATTTAAATCGCAGACCTCGTGTTCACGATGAGTGAACGATCTCGGCACCCATGTATATGAGTTGTATATTGAGTTAAAGGCGTAAACTGTATGAATAGCTCTGATAACATATTTATAAATGGTAGCTGCAATACCAACATGTCATTATTTTAAAGTTAAAAGCGGAAGCTTTGACTATTTCACAGAGTTACGTTCCTTTGTTTACTGCTAAGATGTAGTTTCATTGAGATACCCTGTATTAAACACTTGTATATGTCCACTTAATGTAGCACTTAACATGCACCACTAATATTCTAATTAGAGTGGGTATCCTATAATCTTGCTGATGTTTTACATTAATAGTAATAAGCAAGAGTTACAAGAAATTTACTAGCATAAGCTCACATGGTCCATAAGAAACGCATCCTTTTGGATTTAAATTCTGGTGCTACTTTGTTAAAGCGCTTTGCCTCACAAAACTGTAATTTGAAGAGACTCTTTTGCCCTACTTTGTTCAACATCGTGCTCAAAGTCCCATTTCATTTAGGTAAGCACGTCCATTGTAGGATCTATCATTGGACTTTTTAAACAGGAGATGAAAGAGCCTGGAAAGTTGAACGTTAATTCCCTGTGTTGCTTTTAGTAATATTCAGTCGCACAAACACGAAGACCAACGCATTTAGCAATGTCGGGCTTTTAAGTCGAGAGCCATATGTGATGGCACCATGGCCGGCATGAAAATGAAGAACAGAAGGCACAGAAAAAGAGCCAGTATCCATACTTCCTCGTTAGGGCGAGAAAAAAAGGGGACTGCAAAAAGCGACTTTATATAGAAAAATATGAGTCTCATAAAGTACTCTCACTCGGAATAACTGCGCTGGTTCAGCCAGGTTAGCATAACGGCGACGAATATCCGCTTGAATATGTTTTTTTCTCTTTTTGTCGCTTGCAGGATCACTGGACATTTCTTGCACAAATTTCGACTGTGGAAACGAGCATTGCCTTAATGAACTAATGCTGTTTCACAAAATATAATATTTCTCTATTTACTTTGATGAAACTATATTATAATATTTATTTATGCCAACAAACTTACGTTGTTTGAGAGGTAGAATTAGAATTGGCATTTTAATCAAAATCGTTAGAACCATTTACGAGTGACTCAGGTTTAAGGGCCCGTCGAAAACTTGGTCATTAGGGGAAACATTTTCGAGAAAATTGAAAAATTTTCAATGTTGAGGGTAGTTTAGGGTGAAGAATTTTCTTAAAAATCTTCGCGTTGCATCCTTGAAGCATATTAAACTTAAATAACAAATTTGATTTTTAGCGGACTTTTTGTTTTTGAGTTATGCTGTTCACAGACTGACACACACACGCGCGCGCGCGCGTGCGCACACATGCACAAACACACGGAACTTTTTTTAAAAAAAAATGCTTTTCTTGGATTCAGGGGGTGTCAAAGCATATGTTTCCGGTGAAATCTCGACATCGAATTTTTGGGTGGAATACAATTTTCCCCCTACTTTATGCAGCCTACAGCGATAAAATATAGATCTCAAGAGGAAAGCGCAATCAATGAATTTGCACCTGTAACTGCAATGAACAAGACTGCACAAGACCTTAAGGGAGATTAATCGAAACTGACAGAAATTGCGTTTTTAGTTTTTATGTATATAATGGGAAAGCAGAACAGGAGGATCTGGTTGCTATGTGTTGGATTTGAAATCCCGTTTCCTTTGTATTAGTCTTTGAAAATTCAAATAAATAAAAAGGAATATCCAAAAAATGTTAAACATCAAAAAGATACTCGATATAAGTTTTCCGCTATAACGGGATTCGCATTTATAACGGAATAGGCATTTCTTTATTTGTTACGATTTACCAATTATACAAAATTCATCCAGAATGAAAAGATAGTCAGACTATTACCAAGAGATTCAAGATATATGTTTCATTTGTCATGAATATGTCTTAAACATACAGTATTAGAAAGTTATAACAGTCAAATTTGATAAAATCAAACATTTCAAAAGGTCATTTATGTTGTAGAATAATTTGGCAAGGGCATTTTCTTGGAAGCCTTCGTCTAATATCCTTGGAAGATGCTCAACTACATTTGACATTTAACCGACGTTTAGTGTTTCACGCACAAATAGGGACACACGCCGAAACTTTTCCTTTGGATTCATGGGCCTTGCAACATTATTTTTGGTGACATCTATAATAACATATCACACAAGTGCAATAATGATCATGCAAGTTCACTTTGATTTAGCCAGAAGTCGAGGCGCCCTGTTGTAATAGCATACATTTTTTTTAAAAAATTAACGTCCTCCAACATTGTGTCATATCGGACGAATGAATGAAATGAAATGGGAGAAATGATGCTCAAATGATGCTCAATTGAGCCCGAGGTCCATGGAGCTTTAAGTTACCCGACATTCGTCTTCTCAGGGTAGGGAAAACCTCGGAAAAAATCTTACCCGGATTAACTTACCTAAAGCGAGATTCAAACTCGCGACCTCTTGAACGTGAGGCAGACACGCTAACAAAAGCAATTAATATTAATTTTGTAGAAATTAACAGTTTAACAATAAATCACACCTCCTTTGCTTTCTTTAGATGTATTAATTTTAAAAACAGCTATACATCCCAGTTTCAATTTTTGGACAGAATTAAAAATCTTCTGCAGCTATTATGTATGTGGTAGGAAAAGTAAAAGTGTACAAGGAAATAAATCAATTTCTCCTCCAAACATTTTGTTTCTTCTGTAGAAGCCTTAAATCATTTACAATTAAGCTAAAAGTAATGTAGTACAGTTCATAGATGATCCCTAAGAGAAAAAAGCTTTTATATCCCATTTCCCCATCACGCCGAAGCCCCAATAGTAGTAGAAGCATGTCATAAAATACAATAAGTGATCAGTGATAATAATTAAACTCAAAATTTATAGGCCCTAAAAAGTCACGAGGATAGGATTATAAATTTCTAAAAAACGCATAAAGGTCGTTAGGCATTGCTTTTTATCATTTAAATATGACGTTCTTCACATATATAACAATATTAAAGAAAGTCAAATGTATATCTGACTTAGTATTCCCCACCCAGTTTCATTCCCTTTATGCATACTTGCCAACTATGTAATTTTCCATTTATGTTATTTCATCCATCATGATTCTATTCCTTTAATTAATAATGCCGAAATTTGAGGCAACTTCTATGAAGTTCCTGTCTGTAACCAGACCTTAGTGTTATAGTGTAGTCCATTTTAAAACCGGTTTCTTTGTAAAACCAAAGAACGAAAATTCCGATGTGTTATTCAGATGACATTCTTCAACTATTCCTACTGAAACTACTGCTTATTACAACATTTACTTCACATTAATCAGGATAAAAGATATCGAAATCTTTTTACTTCATATTTTAGTAGGCACAATGAAAATAGGGGAAGTAGCGTAAGGGATAGTCAAATCAAATCAAAGCTGGTTGCTATGGATGGCATTAAAATTCTGTTCTCTGCCTACATATATTTCAGTTAAACCTTCATAGCCTAAATTAAAATAAAACTTATATGTTATAAAGAAATCATTATCATTTACTTTGTGAGCATTTATACCTAAACCAAAATCCTGAAAGTCTAGAGAGAGTGTTAACATTTAGGTTTCTTATTTGATCCGGTGAATTCAATTTTATATACGTTATGAGATTTTAATTAAAAGCAAACTTAACTTTATACAACCATACTGTTTAATTTATTCTCTGTCGTGTAAAGTAGGTGACATAGTAAAGCTGCATAGATGGGAAAGTCAAAATATATGGTGAGTATGAATGTGAACATGTATGTACTGTATTACATTTACCAAAATAAAAAAGAATAACGTTGATGGCTTTTGTCCACCCTTAACAAACTGTTATTGGAAACATGTACTTCATAAAGTTCTCAAACTTTATTTGTAGATCTTATATCCAGTGTTATTCCGCAATATATAGTTTAACACTTTCCTTGGGAAGCTTACTCTGGGTATTCTATTAACATACTCTCTGCATTCGTTCCTGTAATTGATAATTTTGTCTGCCAAACGATTTTTTTTCATTTATGAATTTTCTCTAAATCTGTGCATTCTTTTACTGTTCTTAAGACTCTTATTTAGGCAGCCTGTATCTTATTTATATCAGCTTTTGCCAACGTCCATGTTTCGGATCCATAAAGAAAAGTGGGTACGGCTATTATTTTATAAAACTTTGTTCCTTTTCTCCTTTTTGTTTTAGTGCTTCTATTTATTGTACTGAATGTTTGTTTTAATATAGGTAATTTATTTTTAAAATTATTTTCGGGCTTACAGCTGACATGTGTTCATAAATATTTAAAACTCGTAACTTCCTCTAATACAATGTCATTAATTAACATTTTGGTTCTAACAGTATATTTACCTTGGACCGCCATTGTTTTTGTCTTATTTGTCAAAATTTTAAGATTATAATTGTCACATAACTTATAGCACTTTAGAGGCTATTACCAGAAATAGCAAAATATACATTTCATTTCTCAGAGAAATATATTTATCATAAGGTGGTTAAGTGTAGCGAAGTTAAAAATAACTCTTGGTAGTTTCAGACCAGCAGGTATTCTCAATGTAGCCCGTAGTTTCACTTATTTACATTAGGGATTAAATGCACGGAAGCTAGGTTCTAGTGTCCGCAGCAACTGTGGAAATGCAGTAGTGCTATTTCAAGAGGAGCACAAGAGCTGTTGAACTGAAAGTTTGGCAGCGCGCTGTTTAAACGAAGGTATTTCCACTTGTTGCCTGCATGTCCACAGTCCCGGACGCACAGAATTGACACGAGAAAGCAGTCAAATTAACTAATGCACTAAACTAGCGAGCAACAATACAGTTTGCACTGAAACATATTGGGAATAACTATTTCCTGTCAAGAAGTGTTTCCACTTCGGCCAGCCGCTATGATTAACAGCTTTCGTTATCTCCTCCGTGACACACGTATGTGTATCAGATAAGAGCTGTGTGTTTGACATTTTAATCGATACCACATGCTGAAACACGCGAAACTTCTGAGAAGTCCTCTTTGGGCTTTGTAGTATTGGGAAATGGATTGTTTTAAAGCTCTTTGAATGTAAATTTCCATACTAAAAGAACAAGATCATTGAATGAAGCATTAAAAAGGTCTTGTTATTTTGCACTCACATAACTTACAGGCAATACATCTAGCTAATGATAATCGACATATTATTGTACATATGTCCTTGCAGATACAATGGAAATAAAGGAATGCAGTAGGCTTAAGCAATAGTCTGATCTTATAAAAGCTGGTCACTATGTCGTAGTTTCGATATTCCGTTCTTCTTGGACCAGCAGAAGACATGAATATCAACTTCCATTTGACAATATATAAGCATTGGAAAATTCAAACTACTAACAAGAAATATCTTTGAAATTGTTAACTCTACAAAAAAAAAAAAAAAAAAAAGGAAAAAAGGAATGTATTTGACATAAGCACAATTTTTTGTAAGAATATATTAACTTTTGCGGCTTACCAGCTGTGCAAAAAATCATTCAGTATGAAGAGGACTTCGAAACCTGTTACTAATAGTGAGAAGATATAAATTTCAGTTGTCAGAAAAATATCTGATACTTCAACCAAAATCTTTAGAGCTCCTTTTCAGAAAATTAAAATTCTAGGTAATTTCCCCCGTAAAGTGTAGTTTGGGTTGGACAATTTTGGTTTTATTAACAATAATAACAAAACTAACAATAACAACACTAATAATAATAATAATGATAATAATAATAATAATAATGATAATAATAATAATAATAATAATAATAATAATAATAATAATAATAATAATAATAATAATAATAATAATAATAATAATAATAATAATAATAATAATAATAATAATAATAATAATAATAATAATAATAATAATAATAATAATAATAATAATAATAATAATAATAATAATAATAATAATAATAATAATAATAATAATAATAATAATAATAATAATAATAATAATAATAATAATAATAATAATAATAATAATAATAATGATAATAATAATAATGATGATAATGATAATGATGATGATGATGATGATGATGATGATGATGATGATGATATTCTTGCACGTTCTTGGGGCACGTTATACTTCTATACCAAGATTGGTATTTAAACCACTCTTAGGTTTGAGTTAAAATGTTTAGAAAGAAACATACCTACACACAAACTGTTTAGCTGTTCTTTTAAAATATTTTTATTTGGTTTTTCCGATTTATTACGTGTCAAAACTAGCGAAATCTTGGTATCGTACTTTTGGTGATGTTCAACACTTCTCCGACCTACATAGTAGAGAAACTAATAATCATAGACCTAATATAAAGCATTAAGTGATATTTATTATCTATCATTGCCTTGCTTAACGTGACAATGTGAAACAGAATTATACTAATATCACCTCGCTAGAAACAAATTATTTTCTCTCTAAAGGTTACACAACTATCTAACCTTTCACTCATCTTCAATATCTTAGATAATATTGGTTAAATGTTTCAAAATGTAGTCAAATGGAAGGTGTTCGCTAACCCAGTAAGTAGGAAGTGAACCGCAGTGCAAAGAACAGGATCCAGAAGAAATGCTACACATTGCACATGTTTGACACTAACCATGTGCTTATTCCAACGTGTGTTCTAATGCGTTGTGGAAACGTTTCCACTTATTGCGGACAAACAACAGTCTAGCAGATTATACAATTAATAAAGTACACTGTCAAGCAGTGTAAGTATCTTATGTCGAGCTTAATTAACATATCGGATTAGAAAAGACGAGGTAGGTGTAATAGGGAAATGACGGCGTGCGTGTGGCGCGTGATGTGTTGGCAGGAATAATCAGCGCCGTAGTGAGGGAAACAAGCGACGTTAGGTTCATGCACTGACGTCATCCTAAGCTAAGAGTGCATTGTTTACCGCGAAGACACTAACCACGCGCCTTATCGGTAATAATAATAAAGTGAAACAGAAGTCTTATACGTGTAAAAAAAAAAAAAAAAAAAAAAAAAAAAAAAAAAAAATGAGAGTCGTTTCATAGCTGGTGACTGTTTACCCATATATTATTAACATTGAAAGTCATGAATTAAAACACATATAGGGTATATTATAGTTAGTTACATATACCTCATTCTGATATATTGTGACACCGACCGCGGCCGCACATCAAAGACTCATGGTCAAGCTACCGCGAACTACTGCTTGTAAATACATGACCCGATGACAATGCAGCGGACAGAACGAAGACGACAATGAGCGCGATTGTTAGAAAGACTTACGACTGCCGGCTTATTGCGAGTGGTACAAGGAAAGGTGAATTTATAGAAAAATCCGTGCTTATATAAGCGAGCGGGACGGCTAGAAAGTTTTGTTGTTTTTGTGATGGAGTCGTGTGTGTTGAACAAGACAGCTGTTAATAGTGTGAGTGTGTCTGTGTGTGTGTGTGTGTGTGTGTGTGTGTGTGTGTGTGTGTGCGCGCGCGCGCGTCCGTGTACAGTCAGTCATTGAGAGAGCGTGTGTGTCGTCAGAGACACACAGAGACAATTGCGGACATTGGGTCGTCGCTTTGGTATTATTGTCTGCAGCAGTTTTAATGAGTGAGATTGTCAAAGCCAGCTGTTATACAGAGAGGACTGAAAGATGAAAAGTGTGTTCAGGTTACGAGAGAACAGAACAACTGCAAGTTGTAAGGTCACGAAGAGCTGCAGACTGTGTTAATCATAAAAGATAGCTGTCTTTTTTTGTGCTTCAGTTTTAAAAAAAAGCGCGTCTCACCCTTAAAAGACAGTACACGTTAAATGGAGCGCAGTGTTGCAACATGTACTAGTTGCGAATCTTTCTCCGCGAGCGACTCGAGGTGGCCTGAGTCCTGTACTTAGTCCTTCAATTGCTGCTTGACGAGACGGGCACTTTTAACTTTGGTATCCCTCCACGCCTTTGTTACTGTGTGACCTAAATTTACAAATGACTCGTCTGTATAAGCAATTGATTTTCCCTGGTCCCTAAACCTTTTACGTCTTTTAGATATTTATGTCGCCATCTGATGATATCGATATCGTCTCTTTCTATTAATATGCACTTATTACCCTTTCTTTCATATTCGAACCCCAAATCAGAGTGGCCCTTGAGAAATTTGGTAGGGTCTCATCACTGTTGAACTGTGACAAAATTATATTCAGCGTGGGTGGAATATTTGCAAACTGTAAAGAATGAACAATTCGCCGCACTCCACCTTGCACTATTCAATCATATTGCGTTAACCTAGCGTTTTGTGTAGTCCCGCCCTTTTTGCTTTCTTTTTCGATGGCGTTCTTAGAAGTCCTTTCATTACTTCCTTTTTAATCCTATACACTACTGCTTCTGAACACTCAGCTGTTTCTTTTACTGCCTTAAACGCATTTTACTTCAAATATAATCTAACACATTCATAATTATTTGGCGTTCCTTACTTCTTTATTTACCAACATATCGTCCCTTCCTAGCTGCACCCTCCATAACTACAAATATTTACAAAAATATTAAACAAATAACGCAATAACAGCTCACAGTTACACACACGGCTTCTTTCGAACTAATGTTAGTGCTGCTCCTTATACTATCTTCTGTGTCAGGCCTGACGCTGAATAGATGGATACCTTTTGTTTGCCCTACTGGATAAAAGAAAGAGGTTACTGCCTTTTGGTTTATTTTAAAAACTTTCTCCAACCTTCCTCAACATTTGTTCTCGCTGGTTCCCTGATGTAAACTCAATAACAAAAACGTTTCACACTGCGTAACTTTTGCAGTGCACATATATAAAATTTTCCGAAAACATTTAATTTAAAAAATTATAACACTTAACTGGGTAAACATAGAGAATTCAAAGTAGGCAGGTAGTAGCACTATAGTTTACTCTACCTAAGAAAAAAATATAGATGCATTCTAGCGGTTAGTTTGTTAGTTAGTGCGTGATGAGTGTAGAAACAGCAAATATCGGACTTCTATTGAAAAAAGCGTTTTCTGAAGAAATTTGGGCCTATAGAAATGTATAATGACTCTGAAAAGGATATAACCTGATAGAGAAAAAAATTCTGCATAGGATAATGTGTTCAAACCTGAAATTTATAACAAATGAATATTTATACCATGCTATTAGGTATCTGGCAACAGAGCGAGGGTAGAAAAGGACGCGGCTAATGGCAACTTGTATGCGCTAGATAGAGACAGAGATGTCCCATTTAACTCCATACTGTCTTCTAAGAGTGAAACGCTATATAGAAGTGAATATAAAGTGATAAATAGTAACTAGACTGTGTGATTTCTCTCAAAATACTATGAGATATAGCGGGTGGAAGCTGTGCACGAAAAAAGGAACCCCGCGCCTTTGGCCTAAGTATGAGAGAGCTATTGCGTTCATCATGCCCAAGAGAAAGGGATGAAGTGAAGCAATCATGGGAGGCCACAAGCCAAGCCTACAGGCCAGAGGGACACGCTGGTTCACAGACCTGTTCTGCAGCTGGGAGTGCTTAGAGAGGGCGATGAACGATCCCTTCAACCAAGCAGCTCTCCAGTATCCACAGGGAGTATTCTTGGTTTCTTAAAATATAAGAACAACACTTTTCTTTGACCACTTTGAAGCGAAAGATGAATATTATGTACTCTATGCACGCGAAGCTTTCATTCAAGATGTCTTGGGTAGCCATCCATTCTAACCATCGGATTTTCGGTAGTTTTTCGTGGTCGACGAGGCAAATTCTTGGGTGGTGACTCCTACCACTGATCTTTCACTCATTTCATCTCTTACGTTACAGATTCACTGCAAATTACAGATTCACAGATGATGTTGTGCGAGTCTCAAATGCTGGGTCGAGCTGCTGGATGGGGCCTATGAACCACGCTCCAGTGGCTTGGGCGGGTCGCCGCCCAGCGTCCTCAGCCAAGTAGTCGAACCTGTAACTGTTAAGGACCTCTACGCATTTCTGCCGTCACTGTTAGGGGGCCCTACAGCCCATATGACTCCAGAGGTTCCTTCATCTTACCCTTTCCTCCTGGGGATGTATACACAAAAGATCCTTTATGAGTCGAGGTGCTGAATACCCTCTGTTGCTTAATATATCCTATGCTATCCATCCTACGTGCTCTATGGTATATCGGGCAGGATATTTTAGTGATATTGCAAATCTTTATTCCGGTTTGCCATTGACTAGCAGTTCCAGTAAGAGAATCGGTCCATTCTTTGGTTTTTATGAGGGCAGGGTTCATATTTTGACGGAATATGCAGTAGGAAAACCAGTAAACATTTATTAAAATCACAAAATGTCCTTAAGTCGTGTTAGATTTTCTGTTACACTCTCCTTAGGCGATCTAACAATTTCTTCACCGTGTAGTGACATCATCATATATATGTGAGAAGAAGGAGTCCTTAAAATGGAAGACGAATGACTTGACACTTCGCAATGAAAATTGCGATATATAGTGTGAAAAGCTGCCTGGTCTGCTGGGTTACGTTGGCGTGTGACGCTTTGTTGCAGTGGCTGTAGGCCCCTCTTACAAAATAATTCTAACGGCCTGTTTTGCTCAAAAGTGAATTGTCTTCTTTACTGCTAGCTGTGTATTATAGGGGAAACAGTTTATCGGTAGTTCCCAAGAATTCATTATGGCCGACATTACACTAAACACCAACCTACATAATAAAAGCATGATTTCTAACCTCAAATATCACAGGGTTAAAGTAACATTCTTTGAAACGATAATAATGATTGAACATTCTTACCACAGAACATTTGATGAACCCACTCACCTTCGGCAAATATTGATGCAATGACACTTTTGGATAAAATCACTTGCGAACGCATATACTGAAATATATATAGAGAAATACAATGGCGTCGACACATAAATACGGCGTCTAAACAGAATGTTGCTTTAAAATCTATCGGTTGCTTTCCCTGCAACCGGTTCAAAGATGACTTCTGTAGAAACATAACGGATACAATGATACCAACTATGGCCGTGGTTTTACCGTGGTTATATTTTACGAACAGTTAGTGGAACTGACGCAGCCCAATAGATGGAATATCACCAAATATAACCAGACCGCGTTGTGACGGAAATGTCACAGTTAATTTTTAGGGTATTGCCATAATCTGTTTCCTCTACACGTTAGTGCATTGTTCCATGAGATGCACAAGTCAGCATTGCTGCCTAAAGCGCTGAACTTTATGTTATCTCTCCAGTCTTTGTGTGTTCCTATGTACCACTGAGTATAATTTCAAAATAACCTTTACTCAGAAGTTTTGAACAATGATGAAATGTGTATCCTTTTGAAAGCAGCACACATATAGCAGAAATCAAAGCTATAGCCATCGAACTGTGTCACCCTGGGAATTTCTGCAGAAAGTGTGGGGTAATAACTTGTGGTTTCCCTCTGTCTAAAGGGGAAGGGGAGATGGTTTTCTGACAAAGGAAAGCATACTCTATCCAATCTGATCTCTGACCCATAGGGCGGCTTGCCAGATAGATTCTTAGATGGGGGACTAATCCCACGTGCAATATTTCATGTGTGACCGGGCAAGCAAAGAATTGGAACGCCAAAAATGTCGCAGAGATATCTTTCTTCCCATTCCAGTGGCGGCAGTGCGCGAATAAAATGTATTCTTACCGTCTGTTCCGTAACTTTTGCAGCCAAATGGCGTTTTCATATCAATAAAGTGTAGGGAAATGGGAGCGGGAAAGAAATAGCTTGTTGGTGACGTGGCTATACTTTTATGGGTAAGGAACTTTTATCAGAGCATGTGATCATTACAAAGTGAATATATTGTCAAGAGAAAAGTTATAAAACTTCTGCACGTACGAGTTTCCGGAGCCCTGAAGTATTTATATTCACATAGCTTCAAACAGAATAGGGAAAACAGGCAGAAGAACCAACATTTCTATATCGTATTACTCCATTTGAACCCGTGCAATATACAAAGTGAGAGATATTCCGGTAATCACGTTTTTCCCTAATTAATCAAATAATAAAGAGGCGTTACAAATAACAAACTTTGGAAGCAGGGTTTAACTTAAAGTAGCTTTTGTCGTTTTTTGAGGTCCAGGAATGTGACAAACTTTCACGAGGGTACTTTATGCTCACTTCTGTAATTTTTTAAATTTTGTCTCTTAATTTTATGCAGATAATAGTTATTGTCAATTACTGTTTCTATTACTGAACTGCGTAATTGTTTCAAAGTTTTCATCATTGATCTTTTTGAGAAAAACAACAAAATGTCAACGTGCTCATAAAGTACCCCTCCCGTCGCTATAGTGTGGTTTATGTAAATAAGTAAAAAAATAAATAATTATTCTTAACACCTTTATAAACATGACAAGATATAGTACACAATTCTAAAATAAATTTGTTTTAAAAATTACTGACACATTTTGTTACCAGTGGTAGTCCCCCCCCCCCCCCAAATGTACACTGGGTATGTGTGCGCTTTTTAAGAGGTGTGCATTTTTAAGAAAGCAGTGGAACTACTGTAATGTAGATATAATATGTAAAAATGTATTAAAATGATACATAACTTGGCAGATTACTGTTGGCTTTCATTCAATACACATATAATTCAATTTTAAAACGCTTATTGGTAGTATAAGCTATACAATTTTCTACCAGCAGACGTTTGCACAAGCGTACCTTATTTTACACAAATGTTTATTTTGATTTGTGCATTTTTGCGACATTCTTTTATTTCTTAGCATAAACCCTGTTTTGAAGGCTTTTTAACACATAGAAGCTCCATAAAAGTTCTGTATCTACCTCAGCAGTAAAATTTGGAGCAAATAATAGGTTTCCATAGCTGTTTCCAAAACAAACACTTCTCATTGGTTAGCCAATCGGAAACTTTTATAAGCGTCCAATATGAACGCAGAGTTGTTGAAGAAAAAACTACAATACCTGAAAGAAATACTCCTGATAAAAAAATTGAAAATATAGAGCCGCCGCACACAACAAAGGACGGACGGGAGTGGGCTGCTTCACGCCACATGCCAGGCCAGCGAGCAAACTAAGGCGCACGGCCAAACTTCCTCACAACACCCAGGTGAGCGAACATGTGACTAACAACAGTGAAGTGAATACAGAAAAAGGGGTTTTCTCCGTAGTCTTCGAGAGAGATCTGGCTGCGTCAGCGTCGGCGCGTTTGTGGAGATCGAGAAACGTCCATGTGACGTAACCCCCACTATACTAGGAGGTGAGAAAGCAGCGGAGAGGAACAGTCACAGACATAAGCCGGTCAGTGTGTTAGTGAGTGTGAGACAGTTGTGCACGTGTGTCCTCGTGATAGATACATCGGTCGAAGTAAAGAACACTCAATGAGCGCCGAGTGACTAACACCGTAGTTAGGGTATGAAAGACAGAGAAAGTGAAGAAAGAAGGAGTTAGGCCAGGTTACGAGAAGTAAAAGCTGTGAGTTGTGATAGCCCGAAAGACTATCGAGAAGAATATTCTGTATTTGAGATACAATTTTATTTTAGAAGACAATAAAGTGATAGAATAGCAATCCGACTAATTTTGTCATTTTGTCATAATATATTGAGAGAAACACAACAGAATACTTAGAATGTAAATCTCGAAACAATAATATGGATACAAATAATGCTGCAAGTGTGAAAACGGCCTAGCCTTTCCATTTAAATTACTATGCATTCTTATAAAACCAAATCGTGTAACGTAATATTTAATATTATTGCAAAAATAACTGTAACAGGTGGTGGTATCACAATAGTTCACCATTCCAAAAAAAAAAAAAAAAGTCATATTTTCTTAATTTCCTTTCTCTGAAAAAAATACACCCTGGTGGCACATGCCTCTTTTCCGCTGGAACCCTTAATTTGAGAGTAAGGTGCAAATATCCGTATTTGTTACTGCATACTAGCATAAGGGGTAAAAGGAAAAACAGAAATTACAGCGAAATAACCAAATATTATGAAATAATACACATTCCAAAATAGAATAAGAATGAACGAAAATGAAATAAACTTACAAAAACTGTACGATATATAGTACTTTTATCTTTACCATTACATACATAAATCCTCCCCCTCTCTTCCGTGGTTTGCCCGATCTTGCTCCAGATAAATCGTTTTGGCAGTTTCAAGTAGATTTGTTTTTGAGAATGTGAGCTTTGTACTGGGGGCCGCATAAGCAACTGACTAGTGCCCGGCGAAGAGTAGAGGGTAGAGTTAAGCAGAATTCGTAACCGAGTGTATTTCAATTGTTCTGAGTTTTGCCTCACCAGTTCAGTTCTTGGTCAATTAGAGGAATCAGTTGTCTTTTTCTGGGAACAGGAAACGGACAGGAAGGCCGTGCTATGATGATGAGCACCTCAGCATTCGCCTAAGCCACAAGGGTGAAACCATGGAAAAACCCTAAGTCAGAGTGCGTGGTCGGCTGCAATCGAACCCATGCCCTACTGAATTCGAGTCGCAACGTTATTGTGGCGCCACCTTGCTAGGTAAGCGCCTAAGTGATATATAAATTGTATTTAGCAGTAAAGATTCTGATCCCATTATTTCATTCGCTCTTTTTTCATAAATGAATAACATTTGCAACACTGACAATCCAAAAATCTCAGTAACAAAGTGAATTCTGAATATTTACTTCTATATTATACAACTCGAAAGTCCTTACCACTCGTGCTGATCTAAAATGTTAACTACATTGCAATGCAAGAAGGCCAACCAAGCTTTTTCATAAGTATGTAGAACATGCTTTGAAATTCTCAACCAAAAACTCACAAGACATTCTAATTTCACCTTATAATTATAATTGTGTTCATCTTTGACGTAATTCTGATTTCGTCTTAACCGTCAATATCTCCTTTAGAATCAGGGTTCATACTACTCAAAACTTGACACAGTGACCTCCAATGCACAATATATTAATTTATTGCTGGATGTTCATAAGAATATAAATATTTTACTTACACTAATGCCACCTTGGCAACAAACTGGCGGATTTTAACACATCTAAGGGCGTTCTTACCTGTAAAAAGAGAGAAATAATTACTTCAGCTGTAAGAGTCAATAATTATTTATTAAAATATGTTTATTAAACCAAGCAATACCTGAATAGGCTCCTGATGTACTACAAAAAAGAAAATAATTATTTATGTAACTAATGTATAATCTGACTGTGATACGAGTGTCAAAATGAAAAGGTTATATACGGATTTCATACATTTTATGCAGTTTTAGCATTAAGAGATGTAACAATAGCTAATACTTTCCTAAATGTAACATAATGTATCAGATTAGAGATTATGACGTAATATGGTTGCTAAGCAGATGTTTCATTTGTTTCAACAAATGGAAGGTAATGATAAAACTATTGAAACTATTGAAAATATAGATTGTACTTCACTTGAGATTTTAAATGAAGCCAATAATGCTGAGATTTTACTAATTCCATAACAATTAAAATATGTTTACGAAAAGGAATATGAAAAGCTTTGTGGATGGAGAAACGAAAGATGCGAAAGTGACGATTTCTGGTTTTCTACAGGTACACACTGTAAAACATGTTGCGGCGGTGATGACGTCATTGTTACCTTGTGACGGTAATTACTTCATTTTCTGGCACTGGTGCCAGAAGGAGGGTAACTTCGCACGATTTATGCCGTCGTAACAAGCCGTTTAAATGCTAGCATTGCATAAGTGCATTTTTTAAGTTCTTTTCAACACTTATATCACGTATCATTAAATGCCCTCTCATCAAACATTTCACCAATCTTGCAAACTTCTTGAACCAAATTTTAATATGTATAACACACAGTGAAAAGCATAACATTCATAGAGCTTGTAATTCAATACTAACCTATGTTAATGTCATTAAAAAAAATACGCGCGCGCCCGTGTGTGTGTGTGTGTGTGTGTGTGTGTGTGTGTGTGTGTGTGTGTGTGTGTGTGTGTGTGTGTGTGTGTGTGTTTGCCAGTTTGCCAGTGATCGTAAAATATGATCTTACCTATACAGTGACATAACGCCACATCTTCCTCAAGCTATAAAGCAGCCAGAGAAATAGTACTCCCAAGGTGTCAAGCCATCCAGCTACTTCTCCTCCCTTCGCAACCTTAGGAGCGGAAAACCGGTTCCACCTAATAAGTGTGTATGTGTGGCAATAACTACTGCAGGTAACTAAGGGGCAGATTATCCTGTTCACGTCTTCAGAGTATTTTTCTCAGGCCTGCTATAAACAAGGGGGTTCATTATGTGTCATAACAGGTAATATCGTTAATACACCAATTCCCTGATATTTTCCGACCGCTAATGTATTGATGGAAAGTGTGTGTCTCTGGTATAATACATGGGGAGGAGATATGCTTCAGGAGTTCAGGGAAATAAGATTGAAAGAAGAAGGAAGAGAAAATTAACTAAAGCTGGAACAGAATTGCTAAACAGACGAAGCAAAGTATGTAAACAAGTGGATTTAACTTCTATGTTATTTTCTTCATAAGTTCTTCAAGGATTTTACAAATATTCTGAATAAATTTTTCGTTGGAATGATGCGTCTGCATGCCCATGCAGTGTTATTAAGTACTCCTACGCCTCAAATTCATATTACTTTAGACTAAGCTTTTGTTTCTGTAAGTGGTGCTTGCAATTATGTTCCAGAAAGGCTTTCATTTTCTGCCCGAAAATATCTGCGTGAATAGCAGGCATTGTTTTCGTATTATCTATCCTGCAAATAACACACAGCTATTACATCTAATTTATGAGGAGAAAATCCTTCTTACAGCAGAAATGATTGGAAAACTTTCCCTGGTATCAATTAAAGGGCAGAAGTAATACCAATGTTTTTCGCCAGATATGAGAATAGCCTCAGCATAATGAATAACTCCGGAACCCAAGGCAAACAAAGGCATTAATGTCAGCGGGGTCTATGGTACCCAATTATTAATTGTTAAAGGCTTTCCGAAGTCTCTGACGCCGAAAAGTTCTGCAGTAGTAAATCTTGAAACATTCAGCATTCAGAGGTGGCACCTGGTGTGTGGTGGTGGCAGTGGAGGTGGTGTTGGTGGTGGCGGTGGCGGTGGTGGTGATGGTGGTGGTGGTGGTGATGGTGGTGGTGGTGGAGGTGGTGGTGTTAGCGGTGGTGGTGGTAGCGGTAGTGGTGGTGATGGCGGTACCGGTAGTGGTGGTGATGGCGGTGGTTGTTATGCATTTAATATTACAGTAATTGCTTTAGGGAGTCGCATTGGTTCAAAAGGCCATAGAGCATTTTAAAAATGCTGGTTTTTGTAATTCGTTCACACAAAACGAAATATGTTATCAATCAGACATACATACTATCCATATGCATCCAAATCCACGTAGATAACCACACATGTGTAAATACTCTAGTATTAAAGATGTTTAAGCAATGTTTGCACACATACCTTATCACTTAGGACGCCTACTTAAAAAAAATGTGTCCAAGCTTGGCTCTTGAGAATCAAGTCCTATTCCTCCTAGCTCTCTCCATCTGCACGCATGCTGCCAAAATGTGCGCCCGGTCTTCCTGTTCTCCACGTAGGAGGCAAATTCTCCTACCAGCATCCTTAATGATCTTACGAGCTTGCCACTTTCCCAACCTAAGGAATGCATTCCAGTCCTCGTTTCATATCAAATTTCAAAACATATTTCCTTACGCCACCCAAATTTTAATTTAATTTTGAGCTCCAGTGATAAAAATCTGGGTGAATGAAATTCATCGAGTACTATAATAATCAATGATGCTTTTGTTCGTAGTTACTAGACACAAAAGCTATACTTTATATTCTAACAATACACGTTATCAAAACGTAAAATAAAGAATCAACAAAACGTAAAACACTGTTTAACAATTATCATTCATATCTTATTTTCATTGATAATAATATTTCTGGAAATACATTAATAGTTACAACTTTGACTACTTTAAATTTTTGCCTGATGGACCGTCAAAATCACCTTCTCCACTCAATTTGTACTTTAAATTCACGTATAAAACTAGCATCCAAAACTGGAGAATATAACAATGTTAATGTATCACGCTCTTTTTTTTTCAAAGCCCACAACACGTTTTCTCTGAACACACTATTTTTGCAACAAATGAGTTTCATTTCATATACTAAATACACAACGTACGCTAAAATGCCCTTAACGTGGGTAAAATATTGTAGACAAGACGTTGCAAAATTAAGTCGTGTTCTAACTTGAGCCTCTCGTTACTAAACCTCTACCTTTGTAACTAGTACTCTACATATTTGTAAGTAAACCATTATTCGTGTAAAAAGCTACCCATTCATCTCTGGACAGTCAGATAGTCCGATATTTATACATCTATTCTTGCGTTTTAACTCCCATTAAATTGCTATACATTCGTTTTCGTAATTGCCTAACCGTGTGGTGAATACGTATGTTAAACAGAAGTCAAAGATTAAAGAATATGAAATATTACCTTTTGCAGAATTCCTCAGAGTGCTTTGTTGGAGCAGCAATTTTATTTGAAAATGCAATCATAGTCACCCGGTACTTATGACATATATTCTTGAGTTATTGCTTGGGAAACGCTTTCGTATACGAGAAGAAAAGACATCTGCAACCAGTGAAGCGTGAGATTGCTGATGTTATTCGCCATCTTTCTTGTCGTTGGCATCGAGAGAATATATCTAGGAGGAGGATCTCATATATAATGTTTGTGTAGATGTCCACTTTACAAAATTAACTATTGGACTGAGAAAGGAGCGTTACAATTTTAAACCACTTATTATAACATTAACGAAGCAATCACTAAAAATTTAGAATAGTCTTGGCCCATACAGAATAGTTGAAACAGGCAGAATGCTATTCAGATGTCGCGTAAATGGTTGAAGCACAAAGCAAACAAATGAAAGTGTTTTAATGAATTCTACAGTTTCTATGTCTTGTCCGTTATACGAAGTTATACAAAACTATTTTTGAATGAAGATGACTTCATAATTCTATTTCCAGAAATTTGAGATTTGTCAAGCTGTTAAATGTGCATGTGGGATGGAAAAATATACCTTAAACTCTTCGTCTACCACTTACGAAAGGTAGAGGGAAAGGTGACATTAGGGGACGAGGTTAGGAAATGGGACACCTCATTTTTTTCTGAACTTACTATCGCCATCTCGTGGTGACACTGCTAGACCACTCTAGAAGCCTATCTAAACCTGGAAGTAATTTCACGTCAGTAAGCTAAGAACTGTGGTTGTGAGATGACATTGTTGCTTTTTGTGGTGTGGAAAGTTTTAACCGAGGAAGACTTCAAGTGTTTAGTTAAGTCTATAAACTTATATTTAAATACTTATTACATTACTTAATGTATAAGAGCGATATTGAAGGTAATATGATATGAAGTGAAGGGTGGTAATACGGTACAAGCAGAATAGGGGTGAGAAGTCTCAGAAAGGCGACAAAATCGTTGTATTTGTGCCCCTAAAAGCAACACCTTTCCTACAGTTTCAGATGAAGTCCAACCATCAACAAGTAAATCCATATCTCACTCAAAATATGTGCGAAATGATCCAAAGAAAGCCAAAAAGAATACGATAATTACAGTCAAAAGAAGACTCGTATTAAGACAAAAATATTTGGATTCATATGACACTGACATCTTCATTCCCTCAGGTGACTCGGCTTTAGTAACTCCAACCAATGATTACACACTTGAAGAGAAGAATCCTGAATGCATTTTTTTTTTCTTTTTTTTTGTGATGGTGAATCAGGAACTCGAGACCCGGAGAAGTCTAGATCAAATACGACAATGTGGCAGATGGGTGCACCTAGACTGTTAGGCTTGTGAGAATTTCACTTTAATTTTGTGTTAACTTCCGTTGAAAACGGAAAAACAATATTTGGAAAAACAACATTTTCCCTGTAGTGACATTCAATGTATTGTGTTCCACGTCCTTTTAAGTTTGAAAATATAAGTATATATTACAGTTTTTATGAGTAATGGTGCTCTGTTACTTTCTGTCAGATCTTACCACCCAAATTTAAAGATGTCAAGAGTGCTACAATTTTTTTTTCCTTCAAGAAAATTAGGTTCATATGATTAATTTGTATCATTCTGCACCATAGATCATGAGGAGCAATTGTTTCCGGCAAGATCTCGAAAATATTTTACAGAAACTGCCCTGTATTTTAATATTTATGTACAAGTAAAGAAGACTGTCCCGTAATACCATTTTTGCGTCTATCTGGAGCACAAAGTTTAGTATTCATCCGAAATGTCATTTTTAAGTTTATCTAGGAAAGGATTCGTGAACGGGAGGTCTGCATTGTATCTGAATGAGGTTATTTTCAGGTTTTTTTTTTCGCTTCTAGTAGCTAACACATGCTAAGAGAGTGATTCGTTTGCAAATATTTGATTGCATATGTCATGAAAGTTAACCCTTGTATCGCTATGCTGTGGAAATGAAGGGGCCTTAAACACGATTTAAAACTTTTTAAAATTTGCTGTATAACACTTATCCGCCCGAACTTACCTAAAAATTCTTATTTTTATTAATGGGACCATCAAATACGTATTTACAGTGTTATTTTTACATCGAAATTTTGGCCGGCGTACAATGATTACTATAACTACGGATATATGATACAAAGGCACACTAGCGTAGAGAAGATCACATAGTTATTTTAAATGTTTTAACAGCAAGTTCCGGAAAGATTCTCAGACATTCTTAGTCTAGATGTGAATCAAGCTAGGCTGATGGTAATTTATATAAATGATATCAGCACGGAATATATAGCATTGTTGCGTGAAATTCGTGGACGAGCGGAAGATGTTGCTATGTAGCGAGTGTCATATTATGTCAGCAAACACTCACGACAACGCACACTGCTCTGCACTGTTTCCCATGGTCACTTGTCATGTGTGTGGCCAGTTAAGTGGCACCAAGAACACAGCAATCTGCTTGAGAGCTGCCATACATGCTTTGTTGTTCTCTGCCTATATTATATGAATGTGACCCTCAGTGCATAACACTCACAGTGTTTGTCTGTCCCTGCATGAGAACAGCAACTACATGGGTAATTTTATAGAGTGCACAGTTACATAACCTCAATTTATTTTACCTGTTTAGCTCCATCACTGTAGAATAGGTCCATAAACACATAACAAAAGTTTTACGCTCCATAAGGCGTATATATACGGTGTTAGAGGGTATAGGTGAAGTTATTTATATGACAATGAATAACATTGTGGCAAATGGCAATTCAGCAAATCAAACTTCTGAACCAATGTGGCACAACGACATAATCCAGTTCAATTTCTTTTCCTTACTTTATTTTCATTTTTATCAAATTGTTGCGATACTATGCGGTACTAATTAGCAAAAAAGGGTATCGACACGGTCCCAGACTCTGAGGCGCACGAACAGACGCGGCGTATAGATGCCAAGCAACATAGCACCCTGATTCCTGACAACAATCACAAATGATTCCTTCTAAACCATCCATGACTCCGCTAGCGGGCAAGCTGGGCCTTGGTCAAGTTCGTCTCCGAACTCCTAACCTCACTCCTGGTTACGCCATGCGAACCAGCTCTATCTTCACCACTGAATGCGCGGGTGCTACAGGCGGTACCGCAGCAGCCTTTCACCTTCCTAATCCGGTGGATGGGGTTTTTTTTTTTTTTTAGTGGGTATGGCCATCTTCAATGGCGTCTCCCACAGTACCATGGGGTCTCGCAACAAGATTTTTCCCCTCCGCCTTTAAAAAAAAGATATTTGCACTTATACCTCAAACTCCTGCATAACAAAAATAACCTCAGTCTACCTTATTGTACAGGTATGGTGTCAATCATTGAAGAAAAACTTATTTTTCTGTCTACCTCTTTTCATTCATGGCAAAAATAGTAAAGCTACCGCTATAGTTGCTGTTATTGCGTCTGTTAGGTTGTCACAGAAGCCCTTGTTATGAAAGTGTTCCAGAAAGACCAACCGATAGATTTTAAAAGAAGATTCTGCTTAGACGCTGTATTAATTATTAATCTGTGGACGTACTGCTCGTGTTTGCGTGATTTTGTCTTGAATTCTTTTAGAGCAGTATATGCAGTTATAGTTACTGTTGTTATTTTCTATTCGCTACACAGTAGTGTTTTAAATATATATTATGATATTTAGCGCTCGAAAGTGATTTTGTGCAAAAGTGTTATTGGAGAACAAAAATTGCCCAAGGTAAGTAGGTTCTTTGTTGTGTGGTAACGATGTTCAAGCATTATTATCGTTTGACAGCATGATAATTTTAACCCTGTGCTATTTGAGGTTAGAAATGCCTTTATTATGTACGTTGGCAGGACCGCTTTTTGGGATACTTTCGTCTGCTGTTTAGTATAATGCCGGTCATGTTGAACTCTTGGGAGCTGACGATAAACCATGTCCACTGTAGAAGCATTCAGCCACAAGTTTAATTGCAGGTCTATTTATGATACTCTTGAGGGAAAAAGCAGTTGTTAGATCCTTCAATAAAAAATACCTTTTACAAAAACTTCTTAAAACTTTACCACCATCATTGAAATGCGTTTTCCTTTGGTACATTTAAAAGCTCACACACACATCGTCAAGGTAACACTCGTATGCAGCAAAGGTAAGAAACTTGTGACGTCACACTTGGTGTCAGGGCATATTTTATAATAACGCACTGGCTCTTCATTATTCGCACATCTTTGCATGTCATTTTTTGTATTGGTTCATGCAAGTAGTTTACTGCGGAGATAAAATATTCTGTACAGTTTAAACAAATATTTGATGGACCCCGAAAATCTAGGCCCACTGGCAAAGTATCTTGATGTAAAGGTAGAGGTTATATAACGGAAGGGAACGATCATGCACTGCGGCCTACATATATTGTGATTGCCCCTCTCAAGAGGTAGGATGAAAGAAATATTAATCTAAGAAATTGAATTCAATTTAAGAAATTGAATCTTTCTCCCTCTGCCTCTGTGCCATAATATTATTTTATAAAACTGAATTTTGTGAATAAGTTATTATACCTATCCTGTACCCATTTTGAAAATTGCTACTGCATTCTAACTTGCGGCAGCCAGTTCAATGAAATCTGGCGGTAATCTGAGTAAGCTTAGGAGAGTCGCAAAAAGCTTTCATCAGTAGAGGATTCAGTTCTGGCTGAGAGCCCGAGAGCAGCTGTTTACCTCCCTGCTCTCAAAGCTTATAGTTCCCATTTCACTACATTCTGTTTTACCCTCAAGCAGTGATATCCATATGCAAACTAGTTATATGTTTTTCCTCTTCAGCTTTAGTCTCGTGCCGGCTGCCATTGGTCTTTGTAGTGATGAATGAAATGAATTAATCACAATGCAAATGAAGAAGGTGCCCTTAGGCGACTGAAGTTCATTGGTATTTGATTACAGAGGAAAGGGAAATCTCCCACGAACTTCAATGGAGAACTTAACCAAACCGAGCTCTTACCGACGGTGCAATAAATAGCAAAGAGAAAAGGTTTGGAAGCAAAATAGAATAACAGCTTTTGTGTTTAATTATTATCATTACCAACAAGAATTGTGCAGAGTGCAAAGCATCAGTGAGAACTAGAGGATTCTCTCTGAATTGTTTTGTGCTTTGACATTTCGCGTTATTAGATGTTTCAAACCATGAAGTAGATGCCAAAATGAGGAAAATGTGGTTCCGATCTATATAGTTCTTTTTAGAAAATTCAGAACCTCTGAGCAGAATTCCTATTCTTGTGCTTGAAGGTGGGTATTATTGTCAATTTGTGTCAGCCCTGTCCTAAAGTGTTTTGGGAGCCTAGTTAGAAAAGTTAACCAGAAGGGTAGAAGAATTTAGGGGTTCAACTACTGGAATTTGAAAAGTAAAGTGACTTTTTACCAGATACATATGCATACTGTTTTACAAAAGCGTACCAACATTTTCCTTAGTTGTGTCTGATAAAATGAAATTCGCATACTTGCATTGTCGACAGGAAATAATATAGTCACTCTTTGGAGCGTCATATATGAAGAGGGTTTTAGAGCTCGAGAATATTTCATTGTTTTGGGGTACATGAATATAATATTATTTTAGCTATGCTAGTCACCAACAAAGACCGACTGTGGGTTAATTTTATGAATAAATGAACCGCTAACAATTCAACTCAATTATTTATATATTGTCTGAGAACAATTTTTAAAACAAATTTATTTTATATCAACAAACACTTTAAAAGAATAAAACTTATATCAGATATAAATAGGGGAAAGGCGGATAGTACGGGCCGGCGGGTAGTATGGACCACTTAGTGTTTCTCGGATTTACCACTAGGTAGCAGACGCATACATTGTCAAGGTTACACCTTCTTCATCGCTCCATTTTGTTATAGAAGTTGGTTGATGTAAGTGCTTTGTTTTTGCTCCCACAACATATTGTTTGTTTTCGTGTGGTTAGGTTGCTGCTGCGTGTAACTTTTGTGATCATTGTTTGCTGTTAAAGGTAAGGAGTCAAATTACTAAACTAGTATTAACGTTCAGCTGGACTAATATTGCACTGCGGTAATGTAATTCCGGTTGCTCAAGCCGTTTTCGTTTTTCAAGATGTTTAAGTCCACAATGTTGGTCGGGTAGTATGGGCCAAACAAAAATCGGGTAGTATGGGCCACCTAAGTAGATTGTAAATTTTCTTTTTAGGACGCGATGCTAAAGTTCAAGAAGAAGTCTGAAGGTGAGGGTAGTGGAGAGTGGAAAGAGGATGCTATGAAACAGGCAGTTTCATGCGTCCTAGAGGGTCAAATGACTACAAGAGCTGCAGCTGATAGTTTTAAGGTCCCTAGAACTACACTTCAAGGAAAAATATGTCTTAGGAAACCAGCAAACCAATGTGAAACCTCAGATGGCCTTTTTCAAACCAACATTTGAAGAAGAGTTTGTATAAATATTACTAGAGCATGAGAGATTTGGATTCAAAGTTGAAAAGAAAATAAGGAACTCGAAGACTGCATTATGTGTGGGGAGACTTTTGAAGAAAACTGGATCCAGTGTAAACCATGTGAGGGGTGGGCTCATGAACTTTGTGCGGTAATTGAAGACCCTTTGTATTATTATTGTGATTACTGTAAAAACAATAACTGTTCAATAAAGCTTAGTTAAACCCTTATTCTTTTTTATGAAACTTATGATCTGATTTTCGTGATAATTTTTGTTCACAAAAAACCATAATTTGTATTTGTATAAATACAAATGACTTTTGTCAATTAAATTTTTACTTTTTTATTTTGAATCGCTTCATATATAGATAAATAAACATTCTGTATGTTATTTTACCCCAAAAGTATTTTATTTAATTTAAAATCCTGTCTTTTTTGTATGGCCCATACTACCCGACCCTTTCTCTGGCCACCAAATATAAGCCTTTTTTTTAAAACTTCAGTATGTGTGTGTATCTCTCGACTATCATAACTTTTTTAAATCGTATACATGAAGGAAGTGCTCTAAGAAACGCTTTAATGTATCTGTGACCATTTTTGTGCAAAATCAAACATATTATAAACGTTTTTCCTTAGGGGGCCCATACTATCCGCCGTTCCCCTACTACATATTTTGTTTTCTAGGTTATTAAAAAAATATATAGTTATTTTTCAGAGTAGTGCAATTTAGATTTCAGGTTGGTCGTGACCTTAGCGTTATCTGTGTTTCTAGACGATTTATCGACTCGCGATTTATTAATGCTTGGCAAATATTTCTCAATGATGATTCTTTGAGTATAATTGTTGTGTATGTTTCATATTTTGTGTAGTTACATTTAAATGAGGCACTGAAATTGAAACCCCATTCTTAATTTATTTTGTTTCAGCATTTGATCAAAATATTTTTGGATAATTTATAACTTATCAGTTTGAAATTCTCTGGATGGCTTCAGGATAGCTTCAGAATTACGGATTTAAAGTAATTGTGCGTTAGTTGAAAAATATTAAATAACTGAAATTGCTTTCAATAACTGACAGTTTCGCTGTTTAGAAATTCAATAACCTATGCCATTAAGAATTAAAATTAAAATCCCATAGGGCTTTTCTGTCAAAGCTTCTATAAAACACATATTAGGAGCGTAGTGCGTTCCCTTCCACCCGGTATTTACGGTGAAATCTCCGCATACAATCTCGAATACAATACTTCTACTTACTATACGCAGTCGAGAAGATAATAAGATGTGGATGACCATCACTAAAGTGTATTTTACACTTAGTTGAACTGTGTTTTGATAACGTGTTGCCTAGCAACTACGAAGTAAAGCATCACTGATTATTACACCAATAGACACAATGTTTTATGTAGAATATTCTCCTTTGCTTGCTGTATCAGAGGTAGAATGCAGAGCAAAGATGGAAGATTTACTAGAATGTTCAACGACGTGTTTCCTAATGGCTCAATATTAACATTAGACATACAGTTACATGCTAGAGTACTCTATAAACATTAAAGTCCTTGAAGCCTTTAAAATGTACCTTGTGCTGTAGAGTTAACGCGCTCTTCAGTCCATTATGGAGACAGGCCAGGTCGAAACGTAATGGAGTGGTTTGGGGAAGCGTGTGCAATTACCACTTGGCTTGGACTGGAGGTCCTTATCTGCAGAAAATCGGCAGGATAACAAGCAGCTTCCATTTACCATTAACGGCTCCCTTCCTGCTCAGGTGAGAAATTATACCCCTGCTAATGCTTCCGTTTGCATTCATGTAAATGATTGCTTAGTTGATTGCACCACTACAATAAAAACTTCAGGAAACAAGAGAAATAGTGGAATAAAGTCGCTTTGGATTAGTTCCAGGGTCCTAAGGCAGTGCTTAAAACGAAGTTTAAAACTTGCTTCTCTTCAAAAATGAATAAAACGAAATTAGTATAATTTAGAAGTACATTATGCGATTTTCCGAGCGAGTTAATACTGGATGGAAAGTGCTACTTCAGCCAAATGTTACCCAGGGATTCTACTTGGCGAGTGTAACAAATAAATCCAATACAATTATTGTCAATAAAGAACCATTTCGCCAAAACATAATAATAACAACTACAATAACAACAGTTAACAGGACGAATCAGTTCGGTAACTGGCTCTTCAAGTTTAGCGTATACGAAGTACCAAGCAGTGACAACGTAAAGAAAGCTACCTTTTATGCGCACTGAATAAAATTACATACGGTCGCATACAAAGTAAACAAGTAGATGCGCAGCTAAATTAAAATTAACTGCAGGGTTACAGGGTAGTCATTCAATTGCACATATGTAAAAGGAATGAGACAATACAAGTTGAGTTATGTGGCAGACTGAACTATTTAATTACAACATTCATACATTTTACACAAACATTGTTAATTTCGTAACCTATTGCACTGTATGACCATACACATTTTCAGCGTCTGAAATACAAAACCTGTATAACCACCTTACGTGTACAAGGCTTTGAATCTAGCTCCTCTGCAGTTGTATATATGAATTTACCACCTGAGTCTTGTCCTCGAGACATACTTAAACATTTATTTCAATTGCACAAATACATGACAGCTGAAATGAAATTCCTCAGACACATAGCAGGATACACAGGACTGGGTAAAAAACCAAACAATGAAATAAGACAAAAGTTAAAAACAGAAGAGTTAAACAAAACAATAGCAGAATACAGAATCAATTGGAAACAACGCTTGGAAGGAACGCCAGGAAACAGGATACACCCTGCAGCACATAATTACAGACCGCAAGGATATAGAAACTCAGGAAGTCCGAAGTAAAGATGGAAATAAGATTTTGGAGCCAAAATGGGCTAAAACGGCAGAGTTAGATTCCCTATTCGCAACTACTGCAGTATACGGGGTGGAAGGTACTGCTTTGGTCATAGGTTAATCAGGAATTCCATATGATGGTGTAACAAATACGGACAATACAACTGTTGTTAATAAAACAACCATTTCGCTGGAAACATAATTTGTGTAAAACATCTGGAGCCAGCTACGGTCTTGAGGAATGGATATAAATGGTTCATTATTTCACTAACTCTGGCGTAAACATTGTGTAAACAACGCTGTAACACATTTTTATCTAAACTTCAATTAATTTAGTCACAATTTAATGTTAAGATGTCATCCGAAGTTTAACTTCTAAAGGAGATTTGGTGGCGCGAAATTAAAATTAAATTTCGACTAAATTCATTCGAATTGAAATAAAAAATACTACGGTATTGTTCACAAATGTTTACGCGGCAGTGAAATAATAAACCATTTGTGACCATAATATTTGACACATTTTTTTCGGTGAAGATGTTCTTTATTCACAATTATTGTGTTGGATATATTTTTCACACTGTTCATGGAATTCCTGATGATCCTTCCACCCGGTTCTGTACCATGCTCCTTAGAGCGGCTGTGGGTAACACAGTCAGTACCTGACCTTGCCCTAATGTCCACGTGATCGTAACCTGCAGAAGTTTTGTGGAACCCGAAAGATACCGAAATGCCTCACTTTGATGATCATATGAATTAAACAGGTTATGCGAGAAAAGAAAAAGAATAATAAAGAATTTCCTTGAGAAACTGGTAGAGAAGTAGAAAAATGTTTACTCCGTCATTCACTCTGTTTAACACCTTGAGTGTGGGTAATATTAAACAACGTTTGACTTTATACAACAATTCTGTAAAACAATATTCAAATGACTCGCATTTATTCTGTGCGTTGTGAGTTTTCTAGCTACCTTGTATGTATGTGTCAAAACTTTAAACTTACCAGCACACGTCTGTAGCACTAATTTTCTCACAGAAATGTAGTTGAACTACAGAATTAACGTTTAATAAGACCTCGCAACAGTTCGTGAGATTTTGATTACCAAGGTATTAAACATTTAGATAGCAGTTGTCTTGGAGTCGGCTCGGTTTAAACATTACTTTGAGAAAATTAATGTTACACAGAGAATATTTATCCACACCGCAGCTTGCATGAAGTTTGTTTCTTTTACTCCGCATTCACCAACATTGTGGCAAAGCAGTGCAAACGAAACTGTTATAAAAGGGGTTGCTCTGCGCCATGCACTCTTGAACTGCAATTAAAATCTTTATGCTCTAAAGGCATTGTTGAAAGTAATCCGTGCATCTAACACATTGATAGTAACTAGATTTTAGGGAAACAAGGGGAAAGAGGAAATGGTGAAGAAGTATGGAATATGTCAAGAGCAAGGGATCTATCAGCCTAACCGGTTTTTGTGAGATTGCCTTACCTTATACTATAGACTTTCGAAGGAGAGGAGTGAGTGAGAGTGAGTGGGAGAGTGTGAGTGAGAGAGAGAGTGAGTGAGAGAGAGTGAGTGAGGGAGAGTGAGGGAGAGTGAGTGAGTCAGTGAGTGAGTGGATTTTAATGGCCCATCGACAACTAAGTCATTTAGGCGTTTCGAGTTGACTCCAACTCATTCTCAAAGTTATAGCTTTGTATAGCTTTGAGAATGAGTTGGGATCAACTCGAAACTTGAGTCAGTTTTGCAGCAAGAACTTGCAACATTACTAAGATAAGTGAAGTTTTTAGTTTCTAATTTGTTCTTACTTTAGAATGAGTATAGAATTTTATGTGATTGTAATACAAAATTGATTTTTGACGCTGCACAAATGTGACTGAAATAATAGTTTCAGTGATCATCGTCATCGTCTACATGGTTTATTCCATCACTGAAACTCCAATGAAAAAAACACTGGTCTCTCCATCTCATACAATATGGGCGTTATATTTTTCTTCCCTATCTTGGAGTATACTCAAAACCTTTTTTGGTCTTCTAGAATGCTTCATTCGTCGAAAATTCTCCTTCTAGTTCATTGTGCTCTCCAAAATGTCCTTTAATCTAAAAATATTTAACTTTCCCCTAAATTTTGTGTTTGTCCTTTTATCCATTCTACTGTAAGGTATTCTCCAAAAGTCCCTTAGGGTTTCATTTTAGCTGATTTTATGCATTATCCTTATTAATTATTAAAAAGTAGATGTAATTTTCATTTCTAAAAATGAAAATATAAGAAATAAAATTAAAATATTTAATCAGATGTGTAGTACCATAAAACGAAACCTGAAAAATACAAGACGAGAAACAAGGTGATATAACGTGATGGCGTTCCCAACACTTCTACATGGATCCTAATGCTGTACAATGACGGAAGAAGAAGAAGAAAAAGAAGAAGAAGAAGAAGAAGAAGAAAAAGAAAAAGAAGAAGAGGCAGAAGATTTGCGGCAGAGATGCAACAAGTTGCTGGTTATACTTTAAGAAACAAAATAACTAAAGAATGCGTAATTAGAGATCTTGCATTTAACATAAATACCCACCAATATCGGAATAATTGGAGGGATGATGTGGAAAAGGTGGAAACGATGGATAACTAATTACCACATTCCCAGATTAATTATAAGCCATAAACCTATAGGAAAGAAAAACATAAGTGGGCCGAGAAGATCACATGACACCGGAACTGGCCTAAATGGCTTAAACCTGTTGTCGTCGGTGGCAGTGGCGGTGGCGGTGGCGTCGTTGGCGAAGGCGTTGGTGGTGGCAGCCCTTTTGTTTTCCTTTCCTTAACCCTAGCAATCTCAATCCCTGATGACCACCATTGGTAACAAAATGTCGCAGCAGTTTTTAAAGTCAAGTTATTTTAAAATGGGGCTTCATATCTTCTCGGTTTATAAAAGTAATAATAATTAACATTGTTTAATATTCCTTTTTTACTTGAATCATACTAGATATTAAGATGTGGTATTTAATGTCCATCACTGGTAACAAAATGTTTGAGGAATTTTAAAACATCTTAATTATAAAATGGAAAATTATATCTTGTCATTTTAAGAAGCTAGTATTTAACATTATCTATTTATTTTTTATTTATTACATGGATCACATTATACCGACGGGAGGGGTACCTAATGACCAACTTGACCTTTCATTGTTTGTTAGGAAACCAACAATGAAAATTTTGAAAAAATTACGTAACTCAGTAATAGAAACAGTGATTGACAATAACTATTTATGGCATGCTTTTAATCAAAAAACTAAAAGATGAATTTAATAAATTACAGAAGGTGGGCATAAAGTACCCGCCCCCCTAGAGTTCTAGAGTTATTCAATACTTGGAGTGGAGTGGAGTGTGGAGTTTAAGGGCCCGTCCACAACTGGGTCATTTGGGCCCCATTCAATACTTGGAGACCTATAAAGGCGCCATCACTTTGTAAGACTTCACCGTGTCTCTCTTCTTATCTTTTTGTTCTAATTACTTCCTATATTAGAGCACATTTGTTTATAGCTGTTTAATTCTATACTTCAAACGTTTCGTGATGAAACCCTTAGCCAGGTCACAGAATGCGAAGACAAAGCATTCCATCTCTCACTTCTATCACAAACTGAAGCCATGTGATATTGGCAGGTCATAGCTCAGCCAGTTAGGAGGTCGTTGGTCTGCAGCCAACTGCAGAGGCGGAGGATGCAGGTTCAATTCCTGTTTTGGTCGTACATCCTGATTGAGAATTTATAGACAGATTTCCTTTCCTGAGACCAACAGGGGAGTGTGGAAGCCTTTGGTGTTAGTTTTGCACATGAAGTCTTTATGATCTGGACATTTATACAGAGAATGATAGAGAAAAGATGTTCGAAAGCAAAAGTTGAGAAGAAAAACTCACATATTTTGAATGAAAGGAAAGCATAGCTTGAGCACACAAAAATTGCCATACTTAAAGTAGTATGGGTATGTATGGCAAACCCTCTTCTAAAACAGTGTTATCCTTTATCACCCTAATGCAAAGTTATGACGTTTCTTCTGTGAAGTGGTGCAGAATTCATTGCTTGAAATGGGAGATGTAGGACATCTTTAAAAATATATTTAAAATACATAGCAATACAACATTATAATTTACTATATTTTAACCTAAGGGTTTACTTATTCTACATTTTAAATAATGGGTCATTCTAAGCCAAACCAACCAGTCTCTCACATGTTCCTAACTATTCACATTACACTTTTTTTTTGTAAATATTTATTTAAGGTCGTTTTGATAGCACGGTCTTATCACGACCATACATAGTAATACATTGTGGATATTAATTTACAATTATATGTGCATATGTTACATTATGTTGACATTTACAGTAAATTTACATTTTTCTAAGCTCAGATTAAACTAAAAAAGATGACTGAAGAGTGTACTTCGACACAAAACTGTAGTATTTTTTTCTGGAAGTAGTTTCTTGCTTAGATCTTTAGGGTGAACGATTCCTAAAGGTTTCATCAAAATCCAAGATGGTCAGGTTAAGATTAATTATTTTTGGTTGGTTTGGCTTGGAATGACCCTATTCATCATTTTTAATAGACATTAATCCAATGGATTTAGACGTTCTTTCTATCACAACCATCCTTATCGGGCTCTTCAATAAAAGTTTTAAATTGTCTTTTCATGTTCAGCTCTTCACAACCATATGAAATACTTAACACAGGTTTACTTATCATAATGTGTAAATTAGGTTCGGGTATCCCTTAAATTCTATGTTCACATAGACCACTGGCTATAAATAGTATAACATTACTCCTTCCCGTCTTCTTGTGATTTTCTTATGTATCTCTCTCTTCTTCTTATACATTTTTCTTCTACTTCTCCCCAAAATATTCCTCTTTCTTTCATTCATTTTACCTTTTCCTTGCACCTTATTGATATAAATATCCTGCCTTCAATAATCTATCTATACATATAAAAATCTGATGTGTTGCACTCACATGACTTTCACTATTCTTGTACACGCAAATACACACACAAACACACACGTTATGTTTTGGAGAAAATGTTTCTTAAAAACAAGTACGTCTATCGTCTTGAAAGTTGGCAATTAAATATTTCATTTTCTCCAGAGAAAGGAATCTATTTTCAGTTTAAGGGCAATAATTGGATGAGCAAGGGGAAAGATAAAGTTTACAGGAGAATCCCACACTTGCCCTCTCGCTACCTTCTCCAGGCAGGAGGGTAGAGAGAGAGACAAGGGGCTCGTACTAAAATGTTCATGAAGGAAGAACTAATCGAAGTCGGCGTGACAGTTGCCCCTTTCTATGTCTCCCCTGATACTCGCATTTCGCATTCTGGACACGGCCTTATGGAGCAATCTCTGTAGAGCCTGCAGATGAACATGTGGCCGCAAAGCGGAGGCAGATATTTCTCGGCATTAAGATTCTAGGACTTGACCAAATTTCTCCAACTCCCTGACGTCTTCATTATCTCCTACTGCAGGCAGACCTCCTGTGTTTAGCTTTAAAACGTCACCTAGCATTCCCATGTTATTTGTAGAGTGCGCATTCAAACTTTAAACAACATCCAATACGGCTTGTAGAATAGTTTTAAAATAGTTTATTATGTATAGCATTCAAGCTCTTTCTCTACGCATTAATATTAACAAAAGTATAATCTCATACTCTTGATATTTAAGTTTAATGTCCTTCAAGGATGCGACACGAAGATTCTGAAGAAAATAACCCCACTCTAAACTAGCCTTTATACGGACATTTTTTTCGAAAACGTTTATATTCTTGAAAATGGCTTTAACGATTTTGATTAAAATGTCATATGTTTAAGATATTTGTATGACAAATGAAATGCATATTTTTAACTTTCGGCTGTAACCTATGTAGTCCTGCTTACTCTGGGTGACTTTTCAGGAAAACAAAACTTTCTTGGAATACAACATCGTTGTTCATTTTTTTATATGTTAAGCATGCAAAGAGAAAGGGACTATCCCGGGTATCAGCATGGGGATATTATCCCCTCTGGGAGGTCTGGCGCGGGGTGCATTCAGCCTCGTTAGGTCCCGAGGGGACCAATTGAGGAGCTAATTAATGGAGAAGTAGCGGCCCCGGGTCGAGAAGGCCGCATAAGTGGCCGGGAGGGCTCGGGGCGCTGACCACGTACCACCCTCCAGTATCGCACCCCACCAATGACGCCTGTCGTGAGCAGACGCAGCAGCTGGGCGGAAATCCTTGGCCCTTCATGGGCTGCTCTGCTACGGGTTTAGTTTTTAGAATAGTTTTCAAATGCTAAGGACAATGTGTTTGGCATATTAAGGGTTTTCTATCTAGTTTATGGTTTTCCATTTTTATAGATATCCATAAAAATTAGCTGGAGTTAGCAAGATTTTATGCTTTACTTAATTATCATACCAATAATGTGAGTAGATGAGGTTGTGATTAAATTCGCGTAAATCATGGCTCGCATTCTTTAAATATGATGAACAGAAATAGAAATTTATTTATTCGAGTTCATTTCTTCACTTCTTCCAATATAATGCACAGAGTTTATGTTGCTAAGAATAGCCAAACCACTCTGCCGCGTTCAGCACGCTCCCCCTAGGTAGTTGGTTCTACCAATGTTTATCTTACTTCCCCTTTTTCTTTCGATATGAGCCTCAAAACGACCTTTGTTCATTGGCTATACTATGAGTGAATATTAGTGGCTTAGGATGAGTTTGAACCTGGGCAATCTGGTGGAGTATGAGCGTTCCTCTGATGCAGTTATTGCCGATTCTCACGTCGTCGTTCGACCAGAGCGGAGGTGCTTTGCTTCTCACTGGTGGAAAGACGGAATTTTCAGCCATCCCTACGGAGCAGGAGATCCCGCAAGAAGGTGGAGTGCGCATGCCGGTGGTGCACAGGCTTCGTACTTCGGGCTAATACATTAGCCAAAGTCAACGTAGGGTAGCTCTATAAGAAGTTTGGAAAGCAAACTTTAGAGCTTACCGAAGACTGCTTTCCTGGAGCGGCAACATCTGGCTCAAGATTGGACTTTGCATTGGAGTGCCTGATTGGTGCTTGTATCAAGCATCGGTATTGGTCTCCAAATACTGCGAGCGAGGTCCCGACTAACAAGCAGTAGCGGTTTGTCAACAAGGCTAGAGCCAACACCTTCGGGTGGATATAGGCGCATCCTTTTTGGGTGTTCGGTCCTCTGTTGGCAACGCTTCTTAGCAACCGCTGCTGAAGGTAAGTGGTCAGCCCGACAATATTATGTCCACAAAACCCAATCCTACTGTTAAAAACAGCAAAACCAGACTCGATAACGAGAACTCAGCAATGCCCAGCACATCTGGCGCAAACAATAACGTCTCCGCAAGCTCACCTCAGGAGACAGTCAACCGGCGACGCCGAAAGCCCATACAAGGCGGAAATGGCAACGCCAAACGTTTGGCACTAACCGGATACACGTCCAACCAAGGCGCTAAACGCGAATCAAATTCACGTTTAGGCCGAACCTCAGAGGCAAACTCTGACAGCTCCCGCGAGGATTCAGATGCGGAATCCAATACAGACGAGACTGTCGTCCAGTCTGAAACGTCCAGGATTGGCGAAGACGAGGCAAGCTCCTCTGACATCTCTACTGAGGTGGACGAGGCACAATTTCGGGAAGTGGTCAACCGTCGGAGGAAGCGCCAACAGAACCCATCAACTGTCTCGACTGACGAACAAACTGGTGAACCAACTGGTGAACCAACTGAAAAACCAGACAAGCAGCATATTCCGCCTATCATTGTAGACGACTTCAGGGGCATGGTGGGCTTCTTAAAAGAAGTTATGCCAACACTTTCGGGGTCGTGCTCGGTGACGAGGAGGAAAAGCCGCTATGTCTTTCAGACGAACCATGTGAGGGACTATAACACCCTCCTATCTGTCCTTGACAAGAAAAATCTCCCTCACTTTACGTTTGGTCTCGACAAAACTCGAGACATCCGCCGTGTCATCAGAGGCCTTCCATTAGATACGCCCGTGGGCGATATCGAAGAAGAGCTCAGACGCAAAGGCATCACCCCTCGACTGGTAAGGCAACTTACCAAACCGGGCGAGAACGGGGAAGCCAAGAGACCAATTCCTCTTTTCCTGGTTGTGGTGGAGAGAGCGTGTGATCCGGAGATGAAAATCGACGGAGTCACGTCTCTCTGCTACCTCAGGGTGAAGGTGGAAGCTGTGAGGAGTTCTTTTGGGCCCCCACAATGCTACCGGTGTCTTGGCTTCAACCATTCGAGCCATTTCTGCCGCAGAAACCTTAGATGTCTTCGCTGTGGTGATGCGCACCACAAAGAATCCTGCCCTAGACAGATAACAGATGATCCCACCTGCGCAAACTGCAAGGGCAAACATGTGGCCTGCTATGGAGGTTGCCCTGCGAGGAAGAGAGTGATCGCCTCCAGGAGACCACAGATACCTCAAGGTCCAACTCCAGTCAGAGGAGACCAAGTGAGACCTTCCACCTCAAATTACCAGGCCCCTCAACCCCAACTAGCCAACACCCCTAGAGTTTCGCAAGCTCAAACAAACCAGCGCACCTCGGGTAATCCATGGACTCGAGGACAACACCAGCAACCATCACACAACACACAACATCAGCCTCAAAATAAACCACCCTCACAAACAATCCCAAGGCCGCAGAGGGAGAGAAAACCCCGGAAGCCCAAACGAGCACCCAGAGTGGTCGAAGCGAGGGATGTTTCCACCATCCGACAACATCAGGAGGAGGCTAGAGCCGAGGAGGCTAGAACCGAGGAGACACCAGCACCCCCTCCTTCCACAAACAACACCCCCTCATCCCCTACCTTTCAGCTCACTGACCTGCTCAAATGGGTGCAGCTAGTTTTGCAGACCCATGGGCAAAGGATTTGCGATCTCATCGTGAGATACAGTTCTGCGAGCGACTCAACAGCCCAGACGCTCATTGTAATGGAGGGGCTCGCCCTAGTAACCTCCGTACTCCAAAACACCCAAAATGGCCAGACAAACTAGGCCAAGCACCTCATTTCGGTTCGCGTTTTGGAACGCGTGCGGATTGGCTGGCCAGGCGGGGGAGTTATCCCACTTTGCCCGCACTTATGCCCTAGACGCTATTCTAGTTAGCGAAACTCACCTACGCCCAAATGCTCGCTTCCGTTTACCGGGCTACGTTTGCCACAGAACTGATCGTCAAGGTCGTCCTGGAGGCGGAACGGCGGTGTTCGTAAGGCAAAACGTAGTCCATCGCCCAATCCAGCTCCCACCCCTTCAAACACTAGAGGCCACGGCTATCACTCTGAAACTTGACGGCACAGAGATACTGATAGTCTCAGTATATCACCCTCCACGAAGGCAGTTTGTCCCTAATGACTACCATTCCATCCTAGCCCTTTATCCCAACGTCATCCTAGCTGGGGACTTCAACGCCAAACACCAACGCTGGCACTGTGGTCGAAGGGCGGATGCCCGAGGCAATTCCATCATCCGCCTCATAGACGCGGACCCCGAACTAAGGGTGGAGGGCCCGTGGCAACCCACACATCACCCGCATGGTCATAGACTTTGCGATCATAAAGCATTTCCCATTTCATCTCACATTGACATCAATAAATGCTCTCCAGTCAGACCACAACCCAGTACTGGCAGAAATAAATACCCGGATTGCCAGTCACGACAGCTTAAATTACACTCGGGAAACGGACTGGGAAGGTGTCCGTAACTGCCTTCGCACCTCCATCCCACCTAACCCCAGAATCAACGACATCCCAACTCTTGAAGCGGCAGTTTCTTCTTTCACATCCATTGTGACAAGAACTGCCCAAAACCTGACAATCCGAGCTCCAGCTCCCTTACACCCAGACGTCCTCCCACTTGACATAATCCTCCTTATCCGTCGGTCCTGGGCGGCACGAAGACTTTATCAAAGGCATCGCACACCCCACAACAGAGCCCTATTACGGCGACTGCGCCGACTGGTCGGGGCTCGACTGCGTGAGCACCGAGTGCAAGCGTGGGAGAGCAAGATGGCCAGCCTGGACACTGAAAGTGGGGACGTGTGGAAGATCGCCAGATGCCTTCGAAACCGTCGTGGCCAATACAACTCGCCAATTCAGGGCACCCGAGGCCTGGCATACGAGCCTGAAGCCAAAGCCAACGTGTTCGCTGACTATCTAGAGCGGACCATGTGTCCCAGAGACGACCCCCAGGATTATAGATTCTCAGAACGTACCCGCCAAGAAGTACGTCGATTCTTACGATGTCCGCCGGAGGATGCGGAACGACTACCGGTGATACGTCCCAGCGAAACCCATGGCGCATTAAAACGCCTCAAAATCAAAAAGGCGGCGGGACCTGACGGACTAACTCCCCTCATGCTTCGTCACCTTCCCTTCAACGCCGTGCTCTTCCTAACTAGAGTATTCAATATGTGCCTTACCCTGGGTCACTTTCCACGCGAGTGGAGAGAGGCTCGGGTGATATGCATTTTGAAACCTGGGAAAGACCCGGTACACCCCTCCAACTACAGATCCATAAGCCTTTTGTCCATCCGCTCGAAAGTTCTAGAGAGGATGATCCTAACCCGATTATCCCCTCTACTGAGAAACATGCAAGCCATCCCAGAACATCAGTTCGGCTTTCGACCTGGGCACTCTACACCTCAGCAACTGCTGCGTGTGGTGGAGCCTGCTGCCCTGGGTTTTCAGGAACGCGCATTCACCGCTGCGGTATCTCTGGATGTGGAAAAGGCCTTCTCAACCACCTGGCACACAGGGCTACTTCATAAGCTGATTCACCTGGGGCTACCCACACAACTCATACACATCCTACACAGTTTCCTCCGACACCGGACCCTCATAGTCACAGTTGCTGGACGAACCTCCACAATTAGGCCAATAAGAGGCGGAGTCCCCGAGGGCTCTGTTTTGTCCCCTACTCTCTTCAGTGTCTATATGGCAGACTTCCCAACTGAACCACAGGTCAATCTAGCGCAATATGCAGATGACGTATTACTATACTGCACCAACAGAAACATCCACAGAGCCTTCAACCCTATTCAAAGACACCTCCGCCTAGTCCAAGACTGGTGCCGACGATGGAGAATGTCTGTTAATCCAGACAAGAGCCATGCCATCCTGTTCACGAGACGTCCCACACCTGCAGACTGCCCCACCTTCCAACTTCGGGGTCAAAGGATCCAGTGGAGAGACACCATCACCTATTTGGGAGTTAAATTAGACAAAAGTCTAACATTCCGAGGTCATATTAGAGACCTATCAGCGCGGTCGCAGGGGGCTATTGCCTCACTGTACCCTATGCTGAAATCTGAGATGCCAGTCCACCTGAAACTACACCTATTCAGAGCTCTGATTATCCCCCTCATGCTTTACGCCTGTGAAGTGTGGGGCATGGCAGCAGGTAGTTGGCTTCTGTGGCTCCAGAGGGCGCAGAACAGAGGACTTCGGTCCATCTACTCTGTCCCTTTATCCTTCCCTGTGAGACTACTTCACGAAGCCTCATCTCTTCCATACGTGGAGGATGAAATTAGGCGCCGGGCAGCAAAATTGTACGCCAAATTACCCAACCACCAAAGCGTCCTGGTTAGATCTCTAGGTGATTATGACCCCACAACACGCCGCTTCAGGTCGTACAGGGTTCCCCGCATGGCTTGCGGGTATATCCCATAACAAAGTAGTTTACCCACCAGCAGCAAAAGCTAAACTACAAAATAATCCCAACAAAGAGCTATTCGGTTCAAAAATTCAACCCACCATCAAAATTCAAAATTTAAAAAGATCGAAAGATCTTAAAATTTGTTTAAACACTCTTTATCTCCACAGAATGCAAACATTGCTGAGTTCTGTGAGTCATCAGCTAAGGGGCAAAATAGCCTCCTTATTATATAAGCCTTAACCTAAATTTAAAAACAACACCCTTAACCACCCTTTACCAAAAAATTCTACCTGCGGTTAAACCCTATTGAGGGTAGGTACGCAGAAAAATATCGTCGGGCTGAACCACAGCCTGCCAGTATGTCGTCGTCGTCGTCGTCGTTATTGCCGAAATGGTGAGTATAAGTTTATGTTCCTGGCATGTCTAACATTGCTTATTTTTTATGTATTTCACTAGAATTTGTACTAATTTATTATAATTACCTGGATGTGAACATGAGTAAAGGACTATTAACTCAGTTTGTAGCCTCAAAGAATCATGTATTTGTATGTAGCTAACAATGCTGTGAAAGTCTAGAGGTGTTGTAAATTCTAGATTTTAGGAATAAATAATCTATCTTCAAGCTGAATTTTTATGTTTGCATTAAAGACCAACTCTCTTGCGAGAATCTCTGAACACTCCTTTAATCTCATTATACCTAATTTCAGCCTCTGGTATCTCGTTTTTCTTACCAATCCATACATCACTCCCATAATTCATCACTGGCACTACTGTAACTGCATTTGCGATTGTATAGTTTCAGGTATAATTGACTATGTTTTATATATTAAATAAAAACGCCACACGTGTAAACACTGTGTTACTGTTAGCCAGAAAATTATCAGCAAAGCCACTATCAAGTTCCTTTAATATAATATTTTGAGAAAAATGTGAGTGAGTGAGTGAGTGAGTGAGTGAGTGAGTGAGTGAGTGAGTGATTGAGTGATTGAGTGATTGAGTGAGTGAGCGAGTGAGCGAGTGAGTGAGTGAGTGAGTGAATGCAGTTTAAGGGCCCGTCGTCAGCTGAGTCTTTAGGCTTTTGAATAAAATAGGATAAGCCTTTATATACTTTCTCCGAATATTACAAATGGAAGGTATTTATCACAACAAACTAATTTAGATATACGAGAACCTACATCCACAATGTCCTCCAGTTCATTGCAGGATTAGTGTAGTCTATCTCGATATATTAACACATATTACTTTCGTCAGATCCTGTAGAAAGTTTTAAGGGAAAGTATTTTTTAGTTTCAGCTGTATGTCAACGGCAGGCAAGACTTCTTTATAAGCAATAGAAGGAAGGTCTACTACCAAGTTGTGTAGTCTATTCCAACTCGGATCTCCTTCTCTAGCCTTCTGGATTAATAGCACTCTGAAATAATTTGTGGCTCCGCAGTTAATTTATTTGTATGTTGGTTGTATGTTCTTTCGTGGCGTAATAATTTAGTAGGTTTCTATGTGGTAAGGTGCCCTTTTTACCTTTGTTTCTAAGGTGAATCTCAGTTTTTTACTTCTTTTTCTGAAGTTGTTAACCACTTTTGGACATTAAACCACGAGAGGGTCTTATTGGTCTATTCAAAAATCGTCACAGCTGGATATATTTATCTAGAATAATCTAGAGAAGTTCTACTGACTAATAAATATTTACCTATTAAGCCCCTGCCCTTTTTAGCATGTCTACCAGCATACTAGCTTGCTTATATTTGGATGCAGCATAACGTAATTACTCACCTCTTGTTGATCCTTCACGGCTACATATTACATATATTTCGTTTCATAATTTTAAGGCATTTAATATTTTCCGCTTTTTACTTAAGTTATAAAGCTATTCTGTAACTTACGAAGAAGGCAATAATAGTAAATCCCACTTCAAAGAATTTCCGAGCCCTTTTTCCCCTTACTTTAACCTTTTCCGTCAACAAAGAAACACAATTTTAAGCTATGGCGTAAAATGCCGCCTTCCCTTTTTCAAGGATGAAAGCAACTGCCACCCTCCAGGCGTTTTCCCTACTCTTATTTTTAAATAGAACATCTGAAGCAAGGGGGATCACGAGAAGTTGGAGATTTAACCACTTCCATCCAGAGGCAAGGCTGATCCACGAGACTTTACTTTAGGCAAAATAAACACTAATTAAAATAGAAAGCATATAATCTTTGTTGGGGTGTCAACTAGAGATATGTGGAAAGCATATATAAAATAGTTGCAAAACATTTTAAAAGTAATTCTAGCACTTATATTTAAAAATAATCTCAACGGTATCAGTTTTAGACTGAGTGGTAAAACGCAACCCAAGTCAACTCATTTATAAAGACAAGAAAAACCTTATATATTGCTCTCACATGTCTTATCGACCCACTCTTCAATATGCCCCATGTAATAGATATTCCTAGGAATAGTGTTATTACATTTTCCTTATCAGTACAATTGGAATACGGGAACACAACGGGCTCTAAGCGGTGACCAAATCTTTTAAAGCTTGTCGCTAGGTGATGGCTTTGAAATTCCATTCCTCTTAAACGTTCACTCCATAAGAAATGTGTATTTAACATAAATTGTGTATCTGAACAGAATCTACATTTATGTATAACAAAATTTTGTCCATCTCTTACGGTTATGCAAAAGTCATCTAGAATGAAGACACTTCAAATGCCATTCCCAGAAAATTCAAGATATATTTCATGTTTCAAGAAAGCATCTTAGACATACGGTATTTTAATCAAAATCATTAGAGTAATTTTGTGAAAATAAGAATTTTTTAAACATAACCCATGTAAAGGGTAGTCTGGCTAGGGGTTCTTTTCTTCAGGATCCTTTAGTTTGCGATTTAGCCGATTTTTTTTTTTTTTTTTTTTTTTTTTTCTTCTTTTTGAGTGGTTATTGCTCTTAAGGACACACATAGACACACGGACATATGTATGCATACGCATACACCCAGACTTTAAAAAAGGAAATAATAAATAAACTTTTTTTCGATTTTGGCGGTCTCGAAACATGTATTTTTGGTAAAATTGCGATAACAATTTTTTTGTTGGAATGCAATAATTCCCCTACTTATTGTACGTAGCAGAGCAAATAAGCATAATATTTTAATCATAATTTATAATTCGGAACAGAGCTGTCTTCTAACAACAATAGAATAAATGAGTCATGGGGAAACTTACAAGGAACAAGATGTTACTACCAAACACAGAAGCTTACAGAGAAGTGATAGTAAGAAAGTAACAGAAGGAAAAGAAGATAAACATCGAACGAACGCCATGATAAACAGGCAATGGATGATTAGCAACCAACTACAGAGACATGCCACAGTAGGTCTAGCAAGACATGGATTTCACCATCTAGTGTGTACAACCAAGAAATTCCACCAAGCGAACGACCAAGTGTATGTCAATCGTGTGGGAAAAAAGTGCCAACTCTACCACTACAGCAAGTGCGAAAAAAGGACATGAACTCATAAAAGACAACAGACTAAATAATTAAATTGTCATTCGAGTGCCATTTTAATTTATTATTAGTTACGAAAACATAGTGCCGAAATCATATTGTGTTCAAGAGAAATTGTTTTTTAAAACTATTTATCTATATTTTAACTTTCTTTCAAGAGTCATAATGAAGTCCTGTTACTGTTCCTAACAGGTTCTGCATGAGCTATACATGTTGCTAGGTTAAGTAAGCCTAATAGGTATCAATTGTGATTTATGAAGGCCCATATATCGCTATTGTAGTATAGGAGGTATTTAATTACAATTGTTGATCATTTTACCGAAGTGTACCTATGACAGGTAAATCACCTACACCATTTTTTTTTTCGAATTTATGCAACCCAGCGAGAAAGAGCTGCACCTTGAGTCTATCTTGACCGTGCACTTTACACCTGACGTGGCGGCTTAACATCTCACAGAATAAGTGAGGCAAAGTGGGGTAAAGGTATTCGCGATATAAATCAATTCCAAAAACATCGTACTCCTTTACTGAGAATTCCAGCAGGTTTCTACTGAGTTTATAAACTAGGTTTCACACTATACATTTTATAACCACCTTCTTGAAGAAGGATTACCTATTGTAATAGAGCCACTTTCAAAATGAGATATAACAAAATGACGGATCTCTGCCAAGGGATATTAATAGGGTATGACCAATTAAAGACACGTCTACGTGCACAATGGAGTTGTATACTCACATAAAAAATGTTAAGCAATTTAATAATGCAGTTCTGGTATAAATCACAGCACTTACTAGTTTGTATAGCAAGCGTGTGAACTTCAGCCATGTTTATTAATGAAGATAAAACACCAATCGAATCTTAAAATTGCACTAATGAATTGTAATATACTATTAAAGTTACGAAGCGATGCCTAGTTGCAGCATACCTCAACTAGCGTTGGATTTTAAAAGACTAGCCCTTACAGCGTTGTGATGGTCGAGCGATATTATTACATTTTGGTCGCAGCCATGTTCTGAGGACACGTGTTCAGATATGCAGCAATGGATCACAGTATTTTTACCGTCCATTTTGCTTTATTGGCGAATGATCAGATATTACAAAATAAATCACAAATAACTTCTTAAACAGGTGAAAATGTTCTTGGAGCAGTTATTAATTAATAAAATACCCTTTGATGTCACTTTAACTTTAGATGTGAACAGTAAATGTGGTAAAATATTAATAATGTAATCATTTTTCTTTAGCCACAATATATATATATATATATATATATATATATATATATATATATATATATATATATATATATATATATATATATATATATATATTTCGTTTCTGGGTAATACCTTCAATGTGATGATTACTAATTAAAAAAGTACATTCCTATACGCAAGGAGGTTTGAACCTAAGAAACGTCCATTTAGTTCACGGCAGACGACGTCGAGCCCACTCAACCCAAGCCCATACTGACCTCTTTTACACAAAACAGGTATCAAACTGCTTGGTAATCTACTAAAATATGCATAAATTTTAGCTTACTGGTTCAAGGAACTTTAGGTAATGGCTATCAGAATAGGCCAAATTACGATTAACTGTATTTGACACAACACACCTATGAAGCAAGTTCTGGCTTGACAAATAGAACGATGTTTTCAAGTAAGTATATAATCTGCGGGTTACATAGATACTAAAATATAGGGCCAGTTGATTCAACTGGTATCATTAATTAAAAATCCATGGTGTTCTGATGAAACTTCTCACTCGAAATTATTCAGACTACCGAACACCAAATAAAAGAAAATGATGGAATAGAAAGACTAAGGGTTAAGTTTTTTCGTCTATAATCAAAGGGATATCATATGACGTCAGATATTTGATAGATGTATCCGAAACATAGATAAATAAATAGAAATAAAATAATCTGATGTGTCGCATTCACATGACTTTCTCTACTCTTGTACTAACTATGCCTCTTCTATTTTCATGTTAGTCGAGATAAACATTTGCAGAAATTATCGTATTGCATATTTGCTTGTAGGTACAAGGGGACTTTGAGCGATCGTCAAACCTTTTAAATTTTGAAACTCCGTTGTCTTTGTAGGCCAAGAGATAAAAAACTAAATAACGACTTTCGATTTGAGAAGTGTTTAAATATTGCAAAGCTCAATACAAATAACAAGAAATATCTCTGAAACGCTTCACTCCGCCAAAGAAAAAAAATGCCTTTTAACATAACGTGTTTTAACGAGATATACATTTTGGTATTGTAAGATTTAATCCATCACTTACGGTTTACCAGAGTCACAAGTTATTCGAGTAAACAGACTACGTAGGTTATAGCCAGAAAATTTAAAATAACCATTTCATTTTCTATAAAAAATATCTTAAACATATGGTACGTTAATCAAAATCGTTATAGCCTTTTTTGAGAGAATCAAAAGTTTCAAAATTTTTCCATATGAAGGGTGATTTAGGGGGTGGAATTTTCTTCAAAATCCTCCTATCGCACATCTGAAAGATATCTATGAAACATAAATACCAAATCTGTTTTTTTACCGACTTTCGTTTTTTAGTTATGTTGTTCATAGACAGAAAAACACAGAATCAGTGTGAAATCTCGACGTCGAAATTTTTGGTGGAATGTGATACATACTTTATGTGCTAGAGAAAGTAAAGAGAAACTAAAATTCCCAATAACCATTTTAGTACTCATCGGTTCTCTCGGACAGAACCAATATGCTTTGAAGTGCTAATATGCTCTTCATTTTTGAGTTGCTCATGGCTAACACATATATGATTGATTAATGTACAGTAGTTATTGTCTCGATTCCCCGAAGCTTGTATAAAGGCATTACCTAAATGAAATCAGATGCAATATCGTGATTAACGCGAGACCTTTGTATGACCATTTTGTTGATCTTTACATTTTGCTCATCTCACATACGCAATTACAGCGTATGAAAAAGGGCTATAGGAAATCTGATGGGAGAGAGATATTGTGACGCCGGGCGCGGCACAAAACAAACCTGCTTCACTGTACATGCCAGGTCGGCGAGCAAACAAAGGGGCAAGATCAAGCCTTCTGAAATACCACTCATGCGAGCCAACACGTGACTATCAACAATCCAGGTGGGTCTTTTCCAGTGCCTTAGAGAAGTATCTGGTTACGTCACTGCCGGAGTGTTTCATGGAGTTCAGAAAAGGTCTGGGTGATGTCATCCCCGCTATACAAGGAGGCCAGGAAACAAGTGAGTCGGCTAATGAGTGTGCGTTGTTAAGGTTTCACAAGCATCTAGTGATAGTAATTAGTGCATGAGATACACAAAAAGTGAAGAAAGACACTAAAAGGACTGAGCAAGGTTACGAGAAATAAACTTTTTGAGTTATGAAAGCTGTACACTATTTGTGGTATCAGTTTAGAAGATAATGAAATGATAGAAAAGTGATCGGACTGATTTTTGTCATTTGTCACAATATAATTCACGGAAACTGTGAAATTTATTGGTCATCAGATTTATGTTTATTTTGTTATTCTTATGAGAATATTTTTAAAATTAAACAGGGAGTAGTGAATCATACGTTTTATTACCATTGTGTAGATTAATTAATAATAGAAAAAAAAACGAATCACCTTTGATCAGGTGCGAACTGTGTATTACTGGAATAAGGAACATAATGGAAGTCTCCAAACCAGCAAAGAAGTCAAGAATACGTGCGTATGTGACATATGATTGTCTTCGTTAGTTGCGCAGTGTATCTTCGTGATTGCAAGTAGATGTTAATACTTCTCAAAAACAGAAATAAAAGTTATAATTTACAAACTTTCAGGAATTTGGAAGAAGATCTGGCTTGTGATGATGTCTTATCCGTGTATGGCAATTTGTATGAATCAGGTGATTCCAATGAGATAATTAGGTTCATAAACTAATCATAAAGAAAAGGATGAAAGCAATCTATGCCCTAATGTGTTGTGTAGGAAATATCATATGATTGTCAAAGATTATTATTATTTATTAATTAATATTATTTATACTGTACTTATACTACGTTTCATCTATCTTTGATCTATCCAGTAAGATAATGCCAACAAAAACTACGAATATTTACCCTAAAGGAAGGTAAAAATAGGAATGAAGCAAAACTACAATTAAACAAATGAATTCACATAAACAGAAAAAATAAAAAAAGATAGCGAGGGCCTACGAGGTTCTGCGCAACCAACGACGTTCTACTAGGGCGCACTCCTAGCGGAGGGTTAATATGTTGCTAAAACTTAAAAGCGAATTTCAAGAAAACCAATTTATAGAATTGCAAACAATGTAAAATGACTTCAGCTATATAGCGTTTCACTCTTAGAAGACAGTATGGAGTTAAATGGGACATCTCTGTCTCTATCTAGCGCATACAAGTTGCCGTTAGCCGCGTCCTTTTCTACCCTCGCTCTGTTGCCAGATTCCTAATAGCATGGTATAAATATTCATTTGTTATAAATTTCAGGTTTGAACACATTATCCTATGCAGAATTTTTTTCTCTATCAGGTTACATCCTTTTCAGAGTAATTATACCTTTCTATAGGTCCAAATTTCTTCAGAAAACGTTTTTTTCAATAGAAGTCCGATATTTGCTGTTTCTACACTCATCACGCACTAACTAACAAACTAACTGCTAGAATGCATCTATATTTTTTTCTTAGGTAGAGTAAACTATAGTGCTACTACCTGCCTACTTTGAATTCTCTATGTTTACCCAGTTAAGTGTTATAATTTTTTAAATTAAATGTTTTCGGAAAATTTTATATATGTGCACTGCAAAAGTTACGCAGTGTGAAACTTTTTTGTTATTGAGTTTACATCAGGGAACCAGCGAGAACAAATGTTGAGGAAGGTTGGAGAAAGTTTTTAAAATAAACCAAAAGGCAGTAACCTCTTTCTTTTATCCAGTAAGGCAAACAAAAGGTATTCATCTATTCAGCGTCAGGCCTGACACAGAAGATAGTATAAGGAGCAGCACTAGCATTAGTTCGAAAGAAGCCGTGTGTGTAACTGTGAGCTGTTATTGCGTTATTTGTTTAATATTTTTGTAAATATTTGTAGTTATGGAGGGTGAAGCTAGGAAGGGACGATATGTTGGTAAATAAAGAAGTAAGGAACGCCAAATAATTATGAATGTGTTAGATTATGTTTTAAGTAAAATGCGTGTAAGTAAGGCGGTAAAAGAAACAGCTAAGGCTATCGGGTGTTCAGAAGCAGTAGTGTGTATGATTAAAAAGGAACTAATGAAAGGACCTCTAAGAACGCCATCGAAAAAGAAAGCAAAAAGGGCGGGACTACACAAAACGCTAGGTTAACGCAATATGATTGAATAGTGCAAGGTGGAGTGCGGCGAATTGTTCATTCTTTACTGTTTGCAAATATTCCACCCACGCTGAATATAATTTTGTCACAGTTCAACAGTGATGAGACCCTACCAAATTTCTCAAGGGCCACTCTGATTTGGGGTTCGAATATGAAAGAAAGGGTAACAAGTGCATATTAATAGAAAGAGACGATATCGATATCATCACATGGCGACATAAATATCTAAAAGACGTAAAAGGTTTAGGGACCAGGGGAAATCAATTGTTTATACAGACGAGTCATTTGTAAATTTAGGTCATACAGTAACAAAGGCATGGAGGGATACCAAAGTTAAAAGTGCCCGTCTCGTCAAGCAGCAATTGAAGAACTAAGTACAGGACTCAGGCCACCTCGAGTCGCTCGCGGAGAAAGATTCGCAACTAGTACATGTTGCAACACTGCGCTCCATTTAACGTGTACTGTCTTTTAAGGGTGAGACGCGCTTTAGTAATAATGAAAGTTAGGCCAGAATTGAAACAGGAAATTGCCAACGTGCAAACTAACTCGCTTCTGAAATGCAAGTGCCAAGGTCTAGTTGGGTTAAGACATTTTTAGGAATGTACCAATTTCAGATTATCCCTGCCTCAAATCATTGCTATCACTATTGAAGCCATGCTTGGCTCAATATACATATGTATACCGTTTTTTTTTTCAAAACTAAAAAAAATCTGATTGCTATCACTATTGAAGCCATGCTTGGCTCAATATACATATGTATACCGTTTTTTTTTTTTCAAAACTAAAAAAAATCTGATGTGTTGCATTCACATGACTTTCTCTACTCTTGTACTAACCATTCTTACAAACTCTTATTCCTATATCTTCTTTCTTGTTAGCTGGGACACATTTGTACAAATTATCATATTGCTTATTTCCTTGTTGGTGCAAAGGGAATACAGTAGGCTTTGTGCGACAGTCAAATGTTTGAGATTCCGTTGACATATAAAAAAAATCAACAGCGATGATCCATTTCACGAAAGTTCTAAGTTTTCCGCAACTCACACACATAACAAGGAATATCTTCGAAATGGTTCACCTTACAAGAAAATGTATTGAGACATAAAGTGTGTATTTTAGCAAGATCTACATTTTTTGTATATAATAATTTGGTCTATCTCTAACGGTTTACCAATTATGCAAAAGTCGTCCAGAGTAAATACGACTACAGGGGCTATAGCCAGAAAATTCAAGATATATATTTCATTTGTCATCAAAATATCTCAAACATATGACATTTTAATCAAAATCGTTAGAGCCATTTTCAAGAAAATAAAAATTTTCGAAAAATTTTCTATGTAAAGGGTAGTTTAGCCTGGGGCTATTTTCTTCAAAATCTTCGTGTCGCATCCTTGAAAGACATGAAACTTAAACACCAACTTTGGTTTCTAACCGACTTTTCGTTTTTGAGTTATGCTGTCCACAGACTGACAGACTGACACACAGACTGACAGACAGACACACACACGGACCTTTTTCTAAAAATGCTTTTTTTTGGATTCAGGGGGCCTCAAAACATATATTTCCGATGAAATCTCGACATCGAATTTTTGGGTGGAATACAATACTTCCCCTACTTACCAGTGGAGAAAGTAATAGTGAAATCAAACAAGAGATCTCGCATTTCTGATAAACCCTTTTCTTTGCAATTAAAAATAGCTACGTGTAACATTTCTATAGATCTTGTTGGTTTAGTGAAATAAACGCAGATACAGTAAAATCTCGTTTATCCGGACTAGCTGGGACAAAAGGCAACTCGGAAAATCGAAAATCGGTATAATCCGGGTTATATGGGCAATGCGCAAAACATTTTCAAATACGTAAGCAGACTTGTTTATGACGATAAAATTCAGCAGCCATTTTCTTCAATATTTCTCCTTTATCAATTCGATTAATAACATCCAAATTTGTATCCACTGAAACCATGATCTTCTTTCGTTTTGATGTTCTTTAAAACTTGAACACTGACACTCCCAAACACTTTTATGACAGGTGCTATTTGAGAATAATAGGAAAACTAAGGAGATTGAGGAGGTTGTAAGACGATTAGGGATCAAGATCAAACGCTTACAGCTGTTCATCAACGTGTGATGCACTACTAAACCTTTTATCAATTCAACAGATAGCATTTTACAGTACTGTACGTATAACCGTAATATATTGTACAATTTGTGTAGGTACCGTACATTTAATCAAACTAATAAGCGAATAGTTGGCGCATTAATAGTTAAATTCACAGTTACATTTATTATCTAACAACTCGAAATTGGACCGACAAGCTTTTAAACCAGAGAAATGGCTGGTTCTTTGAGAGAGTACGACAGAATAGGGCAGATCGATGCACTCTTTGTGTCATCGCAATGGGCGTGCGTTCCAACATTTACTTTGAATAGTAAAGCGGTGATTAACAATGATATGTTTGTGTTTTGTTTATGTATTTTATGTTTATTTCCTGGGCTGTGCTTTAGTAAGATAAATGCAATACTAATTTAAATTGTTGATTTTGCCCTAAATACTTAAACTGGGTGGGAGGCAGTAATCTATGACATTAACTCGTCTAGCGCTTAAACGAAACACCGCAGCAAAAAACTTTCCAAGTGTTTAAAATAATGTTATCTATTAGCTCCCAAAGTTTATCGATCTAATATTGGGGTATTCTGTATATCAGAGTCCAGGGAGTGCCCGATGGCCGTGGGTCACAATTATGCACATGTTACAAATTGCGTTGGCGTTGACATGCCTGATTTAGGAGCTTCCGAAAGCGTGAATTAGAAGCTACCGCCTTGAACAATACCAATGGATGTAATTACATTTGTATTTAATACACATTTCAAGAGTTAAACAGGAAGCCAACTGTACATAAATCCAAATCTGCATGCGCGCGTGTGTGTGTGTGTGTGTGTGTGTGTATGCGTGTGTGTGTGTGTGTGTGTGTGTGTGTGTGTGTGTGTGTGTGTGTGTGTGTGTGCGCGCGCGCGCGCGCATATATATAATTTGTTTATATGTATGTAACGCCTAATCTCAGAAATCCCTTACCCGATCACCTTGAAATTTGGCAGGTATGTGTATTTTTTATGGAGAAAGTTTCTGTGCTTTCCATTTTACTATGCAACGCTAAATTCAAAGTCTTTTTTTTTACTTTTTTTTTTTTCCGTATTACGGTCGCCTTCATCATACATTTAATACAACTTTACATACGTTAGAAATATAAATGCAACGTATTACATTCACACGGTCTTCTCTACCTGCTTTTCTTTTACATAACTCATTCACACGTGCTTCTGTGCTCCCTCTTCTGTAAACAATTCATGCAATTTGCTATGTCTGAAGTAGAAATGAAAGGTATTATATCCAAACTGTTTTCTATAATCACTTTTCTTTTATGAAAAAAATAACCCTATTCCCTCTTCTACAAACAATTCATATAATTCTCTCTATAATTAAAATAGAAATGCAACGTTCACACGGCTTTCTCTACTCTAATGCTCTACTAATGCCATCCCCAGGCTTTTATTTATCTTCTGTTTTTTATGGTGTTCAAGTATTTGCTTAAATAGGGCAACGCCGGAAATTTCGCTAGTTCTATTTAAAGAAATAAAGCGCAGTTCCACAGGCTCAATATTCAAGAGTGTTTTACTTTCGATAAGAGTGCTGAAATAAATCTTTGTAGAAATACAAGAAATCAATGAATATTTGATTTGTTTCCAAGAGAGCATTGTAAGAACTTTCGTATAAGTTGTAATTAAAGTCGTGGCGTATTTCAGTGATCATGCACGTCAGAACCAGACCAACAGTGCCTGAACAATGTCGTAATAACGTGCAAAACTTTCCTAAATTAATTATCTGAGTGAAGAAGTGGGACACATTTAGCAAATAGCTAACAACCTTCCTCTCTGAAGACAAACTAGCATCAACTCCGCTCTATTGTCACTTAATAGAATTCCTGATTTAACTACAGTTCCATAGTGTCCAACAAATTCACTCGCGTTGTGTAAATATCATCCACGTCTATAACATAATATAGTATATTAAGTAAGGAAAGCTAATGACAGCAATTAAGATGAGAGTGTATTTTATGAAACTAGAAGTAACGAGTTTCATAATATGCATACGGCATCTTAATTGCTATTATGTTCAAGCTTCAAACGGCTATTTATACTCCACCACCTGTCTAAGTTTAAAACTTTTCTAAAGCGCTTTTAATATTCTACACAGCAGGTTATTATCACTGGTGTGTTGCATTTTAGTCGTGTATTTCCTATTTAATTGTACATACATTGCGTTCAACTGCAAAATTATTAATTGTATTGTTATTGGCATTTACACAATGATACACAGAATGTATATGCTAGAAACAGTAAAAATGTTGACTTTTAAAAACGAGAATTTATCAGAGCGTTATTTACCATATTATCATTAATTATTAAACTCGAACGAGTTGTTATTCGATTGAACATACGAAAATTCTTAGTTTCGCTTTCAGCTTTCACCGATGAGCAGGTGTACCTTTGATTGTTGGTTAAAGTATAATGAACTGGTACACCTTTGATTGGTGGTTAGCAGTGTCAATATGATTTGTGGATAGCAGTATACTTATGAGCAGCTGCATCTTTGATTGGTAGATAGTAGTGTCGTTATGAGCAAGTCTATCTTTGATTGGTAGATAAGTGTTGTTACGAACAGGAGCACCTTTGATTGGTAGATAACAGTGTCAATATGAACAGGTGCACCTTTGATTGGTAGATAACAGTCGTTATGAATAGGTACACCTTTGATTGGTAGATAACTGTGTCGTTACGAATAGGTGCAGCTTTGATTGGTAGATAACAGTGTTGTTATGAACAAGTGCACCTTAGATTGGTAGATAACATTGTCGTTATGAATAGCTGCACCTTTGATTGGTAGATAGCAGTGTTGTTATGAACAAGTGCACCTTAGATTGGTAGATAACAGTGTCGTTATGAAGAGGTGAACATAATTCTGTCCATCCTAAGTTCTACATTATGGCATGATCGAGCATTTAAGTACATATATTATTGCTTATGACTTAGTATGCCATTTACTAATGAGACTTCCATAAGTTGTAAGTAATCACGGTCTTTTATTTTTACATTTGTTTTTGTCTTCTAATGATTCATTTTTAGAGTAGCATACCTCAATGGTTATTCAAAAAAGGAATCCATTTTCCACTCCGCGAACCATATATGCACTCTTCAACTATCTAAAACACTGATGAATAGAAAATAACTAAATTGTTATTATGTGTATTTATACCACCTACATAATAATCGGATAACATCCACAAGTTTTGGGGTTAGAAGATTATTTCGCATTAAATAATAAAAATGCCATTTTAATAATGAGAACTTTCTATTCGTTTTTTAACTCTCTTGTTACTGATCTTTGGAAAATCACGCTCGCAGAAGTTGCGCTATCAGTAGACTTCAAATATGTGTGGCATGGAGAACTTTCTCTTTCGTTATATCACTTTTTAGCATCGCTTTATCACAAACATGAAAACAAGCTATGGTTCTAGAAGTAGGGCAGTTATACTGGGCCACACACTCGCCAGTTGGTCTGAAAGTTTGGTCCGGACCATGTTTGCTTGTTCCTCATTCCTGAAGCTAGCGATGTGAGCGGAAGTCCGGCATTAATATGATAACTTTGCTGTTCCAGGCCTGTTCGCCGCTAACAGATTATTTTGTAAACATACTCAGTTTGATGAAAACAAGTTTGTATAAGAGACACACTACGTTACTTATATTTTTCCTCTGCTATTTCGTACTAGCATTAATAATAGGTGGATAGTTTTAAAAGTGTATGCTTTGACCAAACCAAACTTTACTAAGCTTAAAAACTATAATATTAAATAGACTGCCTCTATGGTCTGGTGACTAGCATGCTAGTTTTGAAAACAAAAGGTCCATATTTGATTCTCAGCTTGAGGATGGAGATTTTTCTTTGGCCAGAATTATTACCCACGCTCCGTAGAGTCTGTAAAATGAATGAGAGTGCGAATATATAAACACAACTCAGTGCTGGAAAAATCTTAATGAATAATGACAATTCAATTTGTACAGTACACTTTATGAGAAATGAAATTTATTTGGAAAGCAAGATTACATTTTCTCTAGTCGCATGATACATCAAACTGTTAGGACAATTATTTCTGTGAGTCCTAAGGAAAACCGACAGAGCACTTGGCATTTTAGGATAAGAGATGGAAAATATACACAGTAATAGAGGAAAGGACATGAAATTCCCCAAAAGAAGATACCTTTTTAAGAAATGAGTGATAAAGATTGCATTTGAACAATACGGACTACAGAATGAACGCAAAAAATATGAATAGGCAATGTCGTGAGCTTACATGTTCCTGCAGTTGTGAGGTTATATATTGGAGAAACTACACATTCTTGATTTTGTTTGTTATACAAAAATCTGATGTGTTGCACTCACGTGACTTTCTCTACTCTTGCACTAACTATTCTTACAAACTCTTATTCCTATATCTTCTTCGTGTTAATTAAGATAAACATTTGTACAAATTATATTATTGCTTATTTCCTTGTAGGTGCAAGGGGGATATTAGAATACAGTAGGCTTTAAGCGATAGTCATATATTTTAAAGCTTTGAGATCCCATTCTCTTTGCACGCTTAACATATAAGAAAGTGAACAACGATGTTCCATTTCACAAAAGTTTTAAGTTTTCCGAAACTGACACAAATAACAAGGAATATCTCCGAAATGGTTCACTCTACAAAAAAAATTATTTGGATATAAATTGTGTATTTTACGAAGATTCCAATTTTTTATATAGTATGATTTGGTCTATCTCTAACGGTTTACCAGTTATGCAAAAGTCGTCCAGAGTAAATACTACAGGGGCTATGGCCAGAAAATTCAAAATAGACATTTCATTTGTCATATAAATATCTTAAACATATGCCATTTTAATCAAAATCGTTAGCGCCATTTTCAACAAAATAAAAATTTTAGGTGAATTTTCCATGTAAAGGGTAGTTTAAGCTGGGGCTATGTTCTCCAAATTTTTGTGTTGAATCCCTGAAAGATATTAAACTTAAATACCATCATTGGTTGTTAACCGACTTTTCGTTTTTGAGCTATGCTATTCATAGATTGAGAAGACACCCAGACTAACAGACACTCACTCACTCACACACACACACACACACACACACACACACACACACACACACACACACACAGATAGAGAGAGAGAAACAGACACACACGGACCTTTTTCTAAAAATGCTTCTTTTGGATTCAGGGGTCTCAAAACATATTTCCGGTGAAATCTCGACATCGAATTTTTTGGTGGAATACAAGACTTCTACTTACCAGTAGAGAAAGTAAAAAAGGAGATCATGGTGCACAAAAGCAGAGAAATTAATTTTTTGGCATTTTCCCGTAAGTTTAAATTTTACAAATTTGGGTACACTGTTCAGAAACCACTTAAGCTAGAGGTGACGTATTTTAACAAAGTGAATGGAAAGATAACTCTTATCTTCAACATATTTACATGTGAAAAAAAAAAACACTATGCACTTTTGAAATTGTATGTTTCCCTACACACAATTTTAGAGCTTATATATATTTGACTGGATAAAGAAGTTAATTTGCTCATATTGTTCATCACTAAGTAATTTGTCTTTAAACATTGGAAAATCTGTTAACAAAACTGTGACTGGTATGTGTCCATAACTAATAAAATGGGGTTTTAAAATTTCACAGAAAAAGCTATTAACAAAAATTATGAAATAACATTGCAAATTCTGTATTATCAGCATATCAAAAAGCATTTATTGAATAGATGGAGTAATTTTCATTACCTTATGACAGAGCTGAATTCTGAATTTGAAATGTTTACAGTTTTGACGCCATATTGAGCTTGACAGGTACCATTGTCCCTTGGAATGAGAACGAGAAGAAGATAATGATGATTATTATGATGACGATAACGGAGGAGGTAACTTGCTGTATTCCTTATTAGCAAACTTCCCTAAGGATACGCAGACCTCAGGTGTCGACTGGATGGCCTACACAGAAGGATGGACCGGGATGACGTTTTCCCCTGCAAACGTGTCCTAGGGTGATGCAGGGAACCACAACAAATTGAAGGGATAGCGCTGCGGTGCTTAGTGCTTCAAACAACATTAGAGTGTTGACATTAGGTCTAGTCAAATGACTGATAATGGATTGGATACGTAACGGAAACGTTGAGCTAGCGAATGGCCAATCTGGTGTGGGTTGAGAGGCATCACAGTGATCGACAAACAGCTACTGTTTATGGACAGCAAACCAGTGCTGGGTACAAGTTGTTTTGTCATTTAGGGCACAGGTTTCACCAATGCATGACTCTATTCCTGTCCTTAATATCAAGAACACTATACAGATCTCAAACTAAATATTGTGTATTTTAGCAACATTTAAATTTTTCGTACGGCAGCATTTGGTCTATCTCTTACGTTTACCAGTGATGCAAAATTCATCCAGAGTAAATGGGCTACATGGGCTATAACCAGATAGTTCAAGATATACATTTCATCTGTCATACAAATATCTCAATATACGGCATTTTAATCAAAAATGTTAGAGCCTTTTCAAGAAAATCAAAATGTTCCATGTAAAGGGTAATTTAGGGTGGAGCAATTTTCTTCAAAATCTTCGTGTCACATCGTTGAAAGGCATTATCCTTAAGTACCAACTTTGGTTTAGATCCCGGGGGGACCAATTGAGGAATTACTTGCTGGAGAAGTAGCGGCCCCAGGTCGAGAAGACCGCATAACTGGCCGGGAGGGCTCGGGGCGCTGACCACGTCCCACCCTCCAGTACTGCACCCCACCAATGACGCCTGTAGTGGGCAGAGGTGGGGGACGCAGCGGCTGGGCGGTAGGCCTTGGCCCTTCGTGGGCTGTCGCGCGGGGTTTACATTTACCAACTTTGGTTTTTAACTTAGTTTTCGTTTTTGAATTATGCTACCCACAGACTGACATACAGATACATAGAGACAGACACACACACACACACACACACACACACACACACACACACACACACACACACACACACACACACGGACTATTTTTAAAGTCCTTTTTATCAAGTCACGAGCCCAAAACATTAGTATTTCAGGTATAAGCCTGTTATCGAATTTTCTGACGAAAAATGACTTCTCAGTACGTGAGAGAGAAAGTAAAACGAGGGATCAGCAGATATTTTCTAGTGTTTAAATAGGACAAGCATAAGTGTCAATGTTCAAGAATATTTGGACTTATAAGGATAACTGTTACATTAATAGATGCAAAGTGTAGACCTAAGGAAGGAGAGCTGAACGTGGACTGTACAGGGAGTATATGCTCCCCTTAAGCTATTAATTGTTGGACTATCTCTATTTGTTCTGCCGTTCCTTTTAACGACCTGTCCGCATCACATAAATACAATGTGCGTCATAAACGTCGTGTGGCTGAGAATGGCTCGGAAGCGCAGCGGACGAACCAGTGTTAAACCATCCCGTCATGTTAATGTCAAAATAAATAGCTCCACTTTAAACCGAGTGTTCCATGTTCCCGGGGGAACAGTCGCCCCTGGGTACACTAAAGAAGCCATCACGGTACGAGACGAAATGCCGTTTCGATTGGGTGATCTCCAGATTGAAGAATAATCTCTTCGCTGTAGGTCGGCTGTTGTACAGTCACACTCACATGGCAGTCACTAAGATTTGTCATAGCGCTGCCGTTATTTAAGTCACATGTCATCTGTTACTGCGTGGTGAAATTGGAATTATTAGAATAAATTTAATAAATTACTGCTTCTTCTATTAATTAGCATACTAATTATTTGTGTTCAAACATTTCATTTTTGACATTTCTGAATACATGAATCAGTAGCTACAGCTCTCTCTCTCTCCCTCTCTGTCTCCCTCTCTCTCTGCTACGCTCATTAAGACCGTCTCTTTCTAAGCCCTCAAAAGAAAATGAAAAATATTAGAAGCTTTAGAAGCCGATCGCCTCCTGTTTTCCTGAAACAAATACCTATGCTTGTGAAAGGATGTAATTTATTTGAAATCTAGAAGAAAACATCTGATGTTTTGCACTCACATGACTTTCTCTACTCTTGCACTAATTCTTACAAACTCTTATTCCTATATCTTCTTCGGGTTAAGAGAAACATTTGAACAAATTATCTTATTGCTTATTTCTTTGTAGGTGCAAGGGGAATGTTAGAATATAGTACGCTTTGTGCGATAGTCAAGTCTTTTAAAGATTTGAGATTCCGTTCTCTTTGCACACTTACCATATAAAAAAGTAAACAACAATGTTCCGTTTCACCAAAGTTTTAAGTTTTCCGAAACTGACACATATAACAAGGAATATCTCCGAAATGGTTCACTGTACAAAAAAATGGATTCAGAGATAAATAGTGTGTTTCAGCGAGATCTATATTTTTGTAGAATAAAATTTTGTGTATCTCTAACCGTTTACCAGTTATGCAAAAGTCGTCCAGAGTAAATACGACTACAGAGACTATAGCCAGAAAATTCAAGATATACATTTCATTTGTCATACAAATGTCTCAAACATATGACAACTTAATCAAAATCGTTAGAGCCATTTTCAAGAAAATCAAAATTTTCGAAAAATGTTCCATGTAAAGGGTAGTTTAAGGTGGGGTTATTTTCCTCAAAATCTTCGTGTCACATCTTTGAAATACATTAAATTTAAATACCAACTTTAGTTTTTAACCGACATTCCGTGTTTGAGTTATGCTGTCCACAAACTCACAGACACACAGACACACACACAGAGACACACACAGACCTTTTTTCTAAAAATGCTTTTTTTTTTTTTTTTTATTCAGAGGGTCTTAAAACATATATTTCTGGGGAGTACAATACTTCCCCTACTTACCAGTAGAGAAAGTAAAAAGTACATTATAGTTTAGCAAGTGATTCTTTATTCTGAGATCTTATTCTTCATCTGATTACCCTCTCTAATTGAGGACTGACTTAGAAGCCAATGCCTAGGGTCAGATGCCTGTCAGGGAGCACAGGAAGCTATAGGTCATAGTAGAAGCTGCATAGGCAGATTGAACAGAAGACTGGAGTTTACTGGAAAGTCAAAAAGTATGATCAGGCATGCAAATCGATAGGATAACTATGGATGCCAGTGAATACCCATGTTGGAGGAGAGAATGACAATGGGCATTCAAAACTACTGACTAAAAAGATCGAGAGCCGAGCACTACTGTGGTAAGAAGACATAGCCAACTATTCTGCTATGGTTAACTATAGCGAGCAGAAGTAAACGCAACCGGCCCAGAACACCTTGGGAGGTCTGAAATATCACGAATGATGGATGGGCGGGAACAAGTTGAAGGGGTAGATGATAGACACAAATGGGGCATGGGGAAAAAAGGTACAGGTAAGTAATTAAATGAGAATGAATCGCTTAGGTAAGGTAAGGATAAATCAGTCACCTCATTTATGTCGTAATGGTGTATAAGCTGACTTATCTGGTTAGACATCCTTTGTGTGTGAATCCGTATCACTGTGACGCTGGAGAGTGATATGGATTGGGATAAGACCTTGAAGACTACTGTCCGTTACAATCTCTCTCTCTCTCACACACACACACACACGCACGCACGCACGCACGCACACACATACACACACACACACCCCACACACACACCCCACACACCACACACCCCACACCACACACCACACACCGCACACACCGCACACACCACACACACCCACACCCACCCACACCCACCCACACCCACCCACACCCACACACACAGGCACGCACACACACAGGCACGCACACAGGCACGCACCCTAACACGCACGCACACACACATGCCTGTGGATATGTGAAGAACAATATTTACAATTACCATGATCCAAAATGTTGAACTTTTTCTCTACATAACAATATTTGTATTTTAGGGTAAACTTTTTTGCGGTAAGTATTGATGGGTCAAGCTCACATTTTCAGGATATATAGAATTTAACATGTTAAAGAAAAGTACATTGGTGTGTTGATTGCACTCATACGTAGAAGTGTATACCTTTTCTTTGTAATTATTTTAACTTTTTTTTTAATTCTGTTCTAGATTAACAAATATTCACTTATCTTATAAATATTAATATTTTGGAAAACAAATGCACAATGATATTGCATAGATGTAGTAAAATAGGATACAAAATTTGTAGATTTTTATTTTAATTATTAACTTCCAAAAGTCTACACCTTATTTCTATTCAGTTGTTTTCAATAAAACATAATACGTAATTTATAATTACAAAAATGTTTAATCTATAATAATGAGACTTATACCAACAATAGATCGTCAGAGGTGCAATTTAACCTAAAATTTATTAAAATTGGTTGATTAGGGAACAAAGTTCATTTGCTCCTAAAGTGTCCGCTTAATAGCCTGTATATTCCCTTATAACTAATTTGTAAACTAAGACAATTACGTAGAACGAAAGAGGCAGAAGGAGTTCCTGTTCTCTTGTGCATTTAGCATTAACATTCCACCTAATTTCTATACGAAGAGAATATTCTCTGCAGCAATGAAACGCTGCCTTGTTCAAATTAAGAGAATTTGGATACGCTTAGCAAACTCTCAGTTTCAGGAAAGGTAATGCAACTAAGCAAAAATGGGAAAGGGAGTAAAGTCTCGAGAAGAGTGTAATTAAGAAAATCGGCGTTCTAAAGCACAGCGCTAAACACTTTCAATGAATTCATTTAATGAACACAAACACTTTGATTGCGCTCTTCTGAAGAAGGGGAAATGGCAGAGAGAAAGAGAATCAAAAGTTTACAGTATTTACCTTACTACCTTCCAGACTAACTGAAAAGGTGTAATGAAAGCACATCAATATTTGTATTTATTTCCTTTCTTTTCTCCAAAGGCTGAAGAAAATATAAACATTCCCTTACTAATTTCAATTGGAGAAGTACAAAAATAAACAGAAAGCTGCAGCATTATAAGAAAAACATGTAATAAATTGAGTCCTCTTGGTGTGCTTGAGGCAGATCACTAGGTACAGAACATCTGGTATCACCTGAAACTGTTAATATAATCCTATAAATTCACTGCCGGGGAGCATGTTACGGGTTTTGTGTATTTCCCCCTACAAAAACGTTTTGGTTTTTTTTAATTTCTTTTTTTTTAAATGCCGGGATACTGTTGTGGAACAAAGTTGCATTTCCCTCACTCAGCGCTGGTAAGCTAACCTACCCGAGTGTTTTCCCTGTCTTATGAAGTTGCTCTGTGAGCTGAATAGTTTCCTAAAGTGGGAGAAGAAATGTAAATTCTATTGTACCATACATTTTGTTCGAATCACAATCGACTCGCGAAAAGGACATCTGTGCAGACCACCACAAGTAGTACGCAAAGCCCTTTTTTGCTTGTAAGGTGACCCCGAGAAAGCAGGGATGAGGGGAAAACCCGGAAAGCAACCAAATCTACACAATGGGTGGGATCTCTAAGAATTCTAGATGGGACACATACTGAAGGCTGCTAGCCACGCCTCCGCCCCGCACCCTGGATCTCGTTGACCCCAGAGACGCTCCCAGGAAGCAAATAAACGTCAGGGAGAGCTGTTTCCAAAGCACACAATGAGGATCCTACCATTGGGCCTTCAAACCTGAAACTGATGAAAGACAGGAATTGGACAATAAATGTGTGGTAGAAGAGTAATCTCCCCAGCGTTCAATATCGACTAGGGGAAACTACAAAAAAACATTGGTCAGATAGAAATCGAACCCGGGACCTCGAATGCGAGCTTTATACTTCCCATCTCGCTCATTAGTGAGAGGGGAAAGACGAAAGATGAGAAACGCTAAAGAGAAAGTGCTAGGTAACGAAAAAGAGAAACTAAGAGTAATATCGTCAATTAATCCTCAAATGTACAAAGTTGCCATTTGGTAACAAACATGTTTCGTCAAAGCTTTAAAACAGTGTAACAGTGTTTTTGTTATTTTCATAACAAATATTGGCATTTATCAATAAAATAAGATTTTGGTAGCTAATTATGTCATTTCTTCTTCTTCAAGGCTTATACCTTTCGGTTCGTTCCGCCCCCAACAAAATGTTCTCACCATTATTTTACTGGTTCTTCACTAACCGCCTTCCTATTGGACTATAGTTAATGTCTGCTTTTGTAATCCAATTCGTTTCTCCAGATTTTCTGTTAAAACCCAAGATTCACAGTCATATAATAAAGTTGTAATTGCCATCAGTTTATAATAAGCGATTTCCTCTCCCGCGTTTCTTCCTAGTGTTCTGGTATTTACCACAGAAATAATTAAACTTATATATCTTTTCTTCAATTTTGCACTTTTTCTTATGTGTTACTCAATAGCTTAAACATTTAAAAGTGTTAAGCTGTTCCACTATTTTGTAAAGTAACATCACCTTGACTCTTATTGGTCTATTTGTATACAAATATACAGGATGGAAGTGAAATGATCCGCCAGACTTTAACAGGGAAATTCTCATGTTGTGAATAACAAGAAAGTCTAATGCCAAAATGTTGAAAAGTTTATAGTTTTGTAGGAAAAAATATTTTTATCAAAAAATTACTGGCTGAATTATTATTGATTGAAGGTTATTGATTTATGGCTATATTCATAGAGAATTCAATAAATGACAACTTTTTCCTTTGGCGTATTTCAATAGATTCAACGGTTTTTGTGTAAATTAAATTTTTAAAAACCCACAATTTATTGCAGCAAAAAGGCAACACGACGTTCGGCTTTGAATAAAAGCCCAGTCCATTTCGTCTGGCCTTTCGAATTACTTCAAGATGCCCATGACCAGAGATGGCTAAAGCGGTTCACGAATTAGAAGGGTGGTGGTGTATGTGCTAAAACAATTCATGCAATAGATGGTTAATATAATAACGCAAGCGGAACTGCCATTTCCCTTAGTACTTCAAATACTGAGGAGCTGAATTCAGAACCTCCTGTTGTTTATCTACTATCAAATGTTAAATCTGTTAAAGTTGTAGCGTGTCTGAAAGTTAGCTACTAAAACAGAAATGCTATTCACAGTATTACAGATTACGTTAGCTTCCATGACTTTAATGTCCCATTGTCCTTCCATACCCCATACACATTCATTTGCTACCATAATTTTCATTTTAACAAAGCGAACTGCACAATGGTAACTCGCACACATAGACCGTGTTATTACTCTCAACACGGACACTAATGGCGAAACCTTAATTAAAGCAAGTGAATTTTACTGGAAAAAAAGACAAACATTGCAACGTATATAGCTGTTCTGAGGTTCGCGTCAAAGCGTGAAATTGCTAACGGATGGACAAGAGGTGTGATTTTACTGCAGTATAAATTCAAAAAGATTTAACGATAAAACAGTGATCTGTGATGTTTGCGTTTAGATTTTCATTACGAAGCGAAACTATGATTCTAAGCTGGGAAGTCTTCTGGTTTGTTTTACCTTCGTCATCGGTTCTGTTTTGTCTATTATTAACAATGCTATTTGTTCAATACTTTGTCATTCTTTTTAGCTCCAGTTGACACTCGGTAGTTTCTTCCGAGTCAACGAAAGAGTGTAGCATTTTATTTCCAGCATATAGCGTTCAATATCTATAACGACTTTTCTATCGCTATTCTCTTTGTACATATGACAAATTGTCTAACGTAGCCATTTATAGAAAGGTTTATCTCAATTAAAATGAAGTACACAGGAAAATATACGTTCTTGAGAATAATTCGTATAGCCACTAATAAACGATAGAACATCAAAAAATGCATCTGATGTTAACACTACTGTGACCGCTCCCGTAGCATGCCTGCCGCTAATCGCCTTGCTGGTCTTTCCCTATTGGGAGGTCTGGTAAAGGATGCACTCAACCTCATGATGCCAATTGCGTAGCTATCCTAATGGAAAGGTAGCGTATGTACAAGCCAATTAGAGGTAACACAACGAAAACTTGCCAACGAGAACTACGGAAAACTTTGGTGCTACTAGGATGAAGTGGGGTTATCTCGTTCGATTGAGCGCCACGTTACTTCCAGTCCCCGCATTGCACCTGCCTCTTCCATGTTTATTCGCTCTCTCACATTCAGTGCGATATACACACCTGCAGACGTTGTTAGGCAGCGAGCCCGTGTTAGGGATGCTGCTGCCCTGCTACAGGCGTAACGATACGTTTAGGAAAATAGTCTCCGTATTCTGTAGCTCGGCATGTTTTGGTTGCGCCAGTTCTAGAGACCTCTGCTTTGACCTCCCCCATCCCTATTCTGTAATAGCCGGGTATAGGGAGACGTCCTGGGAATTATTAATGCTAATGTTATACCACATAATCATGTGAAAACACAGTAAAAAATATTATAATTTTACTTCAATAAGGAAGTTCATAAAAAGAAACATTTTCTAGATTAAATATACTCAAATGGCCCTGGAAACTCTGTATATGTATAAATAAAATCCTGTTCAACAATGCACATCGCTGGGGAATTCTCGCACAATGTTTTGGATTCCTGAACCAACGTGCATGTAATTTTTTTCTGGGTTAGAACAGAAGCATGTTTCGGTCTTCTGGGACAGTGCTTTTTATCAGTGTCACAGTGGATTCAGACGGGGAAAATAATAACATTATGAATATAAAGTGACATCAGGGGTTTTGGCCACGACTGTAATCATCGCTACACTGTACCTGTTTTGCAGATATGCTTCCTGTAAACTAATATATTGCATTCTCAGTGCCTTCTCTATTCAGTCTTCTCTAGCTATTCTTACAGAAGCTCATTAATTCTCATTAATTCAGATAAACTATTCAGTCACATTTGTACATTTGGTTGAAGGATACATTAGTTACGGGGAGTCAAAGTGGTGAATTTTGTGATTTTTTTTCCAAATTCAGGTTTTACTTCCACATGAATGTTTCAGATTTTCCGCTCATTTTGCTCCAGAGAGAGGCACCTTAATTGTGAATACATAAAACTTTTTATTGAAAATAAAACTACATACAGCTTTTGAACCTTCTGATGTTCTTTAACTGCAATTTCTGGAGAACTAATAATTTTGTACACGCATACCCAATTAACTCTGAAAATTACTGGTAAAATGTTTATCACACGCTTGCAATTACATAAGCTTTATTTTAATGAAAAAGGTTTCATGTGTCATGTATAGGGAGTTACTTTTTCTATTTTTAAACTCCTTATATTTCCTAGGCATTGTATTACAAAAACCATAAGTTTGCTTCTGTTGAACAAAATGTGTTCTTGTTTCTTCAGTCAACTGTAAAGTATTACTGAGTATATGTTTAAAAATTCAGCTAATTATCTTAAATAGTATTCTGGACAATGGGTCATTTATTAACATTGGAAAGATAGTTCATTTCGACTCCCCTTTAAGTTGATATTGCAACTACTTATCGATAAAATTAATGCTCCTATAAAGAAATAAATAATTTCAATACTTACTTTACATAGTGTGACGGCGGACACAGCCACACACATCAAAAAGCGCTCAAGGTCAATCTATTTCACACCGCAGCTTTTGAATATGTGACCCGAGGACAATGCAGCGGTCAGAACAAAGGCTTTCCAGACTGTTCGCGAGACTTCTGACTAGTCGCTTATTTACGAAAGGTTCGAGAAAAATTGAATTTAGAGAAAAATCCGTGCTACGTCATTCTGATCTATAAAAGAGTCAAGGTGGCGAGAGAAGACCTAGTAGGTTTTGAGATGGAGTCTTAAATGCTGAACGAAACATCTGTTAGCAGAATGTGTATGAGTGCAGTTCTCGAGAGAAATTTTAGTGTGTTTCATCAGAGATAATTTCGGAGATTTCAATCGCCATGTTGCATTGTTGTTTGGGAAGAAATTTTACTGAGTGTGATCATCAAAGTCAGTAGTTTGTGAGTTGTAAATTGTGGTAACGATATAAGAAAACTGTGTATTTATTTTTCAGTTTTAGAAGAGAAAATAAAATTACAGGAAAGAGTAATCGTAAAGTGCCATTTCTCACACTGGTGTCAGAAGTGGGATTTTTCAAATTGTCATTGTGCTATATGTTAAAATTAATGCGTAATATAAGAACAAGCTACACTTTTATCAGGGAGTAGCAAGTTATTAGCAAGGAAATCATAGGTTCCAAAAAATCAATTAGTGTAAGTCTGCATAGCTAAGACGATTAAACTTTCTAGTGAACCTAGCCAGCATGGAAACCATTAGCTTAAACTTCCCCTACGTGAACTGAATACATTCACAAATCGCTGAGATACATAAAGGTACGTAGGTCAGTTCTGAAAATTATAAGGGGAAAGTATTATACTCAACTCAAATAGCTACTTAAATAGCTACAGTCTCTTATGCTAAGGTTCAGAAACAGTATAATTTTATAGGCTCAAATAGTCGGTTACTCGCTTGAAGTACTCAGTTATTAGCCTTCACTAAATTTATTAGCCAACTTAACTGGTGTTGTCTATTTTCACACTCCTTTTTTTAAAACTTCCTCTCCTTTTAGAATCAGGATTGTAATTTCGGTGTAATATCGATATATAGTTTTTGTGTGCAGTAGATATTTGCCCTACTTACTATGCGTTACTGTAGATGGTCCTATTCATCCGTCTTTAATGTAAGTACATATTCCTTCGTGGGTTGAAGCAGTTGCAGATGGCAACGGGGCAATTGCTATGAAGGGGACGCCTGTGGCATGAGCGAACTTCGTTCTGCTTATCAGCTAAGACGAGTATTGAGAGGTACTACTCGGCCACGATATGAATGCACTTGAAGGAGAGCGCCACAGGTTTGTTTACTATCTTAAGTCTAGGGATATACTGGGAATATACAGACGCACAATGAAAACAGTACTCACCTGCTGATGTCTTCACTTTAGCAATTTATCCTTTCTTTCCCGGCTCAGTAAATGTTACATGAAAGAGCATGGTGGTTATTATTTGAAAAATTCGCATTAGTAATTTAAGTTAGCGGTGTTTTCTGTTGAATATTATACTAAAAGTTTGCATTAATTTCGTACAAATCTTCGGGTAAAATTAATACACATAGACATTATTGAAATTAAAATTAACAGGTAAGTAATGTTACTGTAACACTATTGTTAAAAATTTCTCTCAGTTGAAACATTTATTTTATTATCATGACATAAATTACTACATATATCAGACAACAGGGCCATTGCGCATCAATCAACATCACCAAATTACAACGTACAACAGCTTGTAACACTTCCATTTTTCATTTCCCTTCTTTCTGTTACAACCAAGTTATATGTAGAAAAAATCTCTCATTTGATACTGATAACCAAATACAATGAAGGGACCTTTGATAGAAAAGCTACTAACATTCACCTTTTGCTTTGAGTGCTGTATCAAATTTGTTAATACGTCCTAACTGTTCAACAATGGCACAACGTTCTCTGTGCTTTAAGTTTATTCCCGCGGATTTGATAACGCGGAATGTGGCCTTTTATTGTAACCTCACCGATTGCATTGTTGGGAAACTTTCTTTGTCTCTGCCAATAGTACATATTTATTTTGTAGTATTGTTAGAAGTTGATCTCGAGAGAGGCGGGTTATTGAATTCGTAAGAATCAATTGCAAATTCGGTCACTGTTATTAAAATCAAAACATAAACACCAGCAACAATGAGTCAATGAATAAATAAAAAAAAACATATTTCTAAGCAAAATTTTAAAAAGTTATACAATACATTGCCGCATAAAACAAAGCAATTCTAATCATACTTTTAGTAATATCACTAATTAACTATGTGTATTAGAGACTCTAGAAACCACAGGATATAATATTGCATTATTATTATTATTATTATTATTATTATTATTATTATTATTATTATTATTATTATTATTATTATTATTATTATTATTATTATTATTATTATTATTATTATTATTATTATTATTATTATTATTATTATTTATATTCTTATATTAGTCTAATTATATTATACTATTTATATAATTATTTTATTAGTATGTTTACCGTCATCGTTATTGGGTATGCTGATCACCATTAGCCCTAGGCAGAGACATCTAACATTAGATTAACAATATGATCATCGCTATCTTTCGTCTGTATTAATTTTGATTTCATTTTCTTAATTTGTAGAACAGATATGACATAGAGGAAGGCGAGTGACTGTGCACCAGAGTTTTTACATGACACTGTCAACAACCACAGACTCTTTTTGACTATGAAAAACTTATTAGAAAAGTGTAGGGAAAAATAATTAGTAAGTTGACATGACCAAGTATTGCACCAGAGGCAGTTTTTAAGTTCGGGGCTTGTTCGGCATGCTGTGTATATGTACATACACTTTCTTTTGCATTTTAGAGCCGCGTAAGGAAGCCGTAGTGGCAGTATAAAGTTTACCCTGTCATTCACTTCCCAACCTGACATCCGCAGCGTGCTCGCAAAGTTTTAATTAATGAACCGTGGACGAGAGGAGGAAAGAAACAGAGTGGCACGCAAAGTAGCGGTATTAATACAAAACAAAGCAGAGTGGTTCCTCATTACGGACGTGGGTGAGCGCACAAGTGCAAGCACTCACAAAAATAACACTTTTTCCTGAAGTGAAGCTCCGGGTGTTGTCACATTCGTCCTTACTCGTCATTCTCTAGATCAGGACTGTCCAAGCCACGACCCTTGCTAACGTTCACCCTGACGTAACAGAGAAGCACCCACCACTTTCTCTACTCTTGTACTAAACATTCTTACAAACTCATTCCCCTGCTTCATGTAAGTCAAGATAAATATTTTCAGAAATTATATTATTGCTGATTTTCTTATAGATGCAAGGGGAACATGGTGATATAGTAGGCTTGACCGATAGTCAGCAGCTTCGCTCAGTTTAACCAAATAAGTGATGCATCTATTTTCCTCTTTCCTTCTCACTTTCGATTCTTGATAAGTTTTCCAAACAAAGTCACTTTCGATCAGTAATTTTCCATTTTAGTAAATTTAAGGTTATGGCTTTTGAAGCATAGTTTCCAGTACCATCGAAAGCAGTCATTAATAACGAAATAACACAATAAGTCAGCAGTTTTAATTATTTGGGAAGCTGCATATCCTGCAAAGGAGAGAGGACGTCAATAAGAAACTTAGTAAGTTCCAACAAATTTGTGGAACTATTCAAAGAACGTTAAGAAAAGAAACTAGGAAAAACATCCGATGCGTTGAACTCACACGACTTTCTCTACTCTTCTACTAACCATTCTTACAAATTCTTAATCCTGTATCTTCTGCGTGTTAGTTAAGATAAACATTTCTACAAATTATCTTGTTGCTTATTTCCTTATAGCTGCAAGGGGAATGTTAGAATACAGTAGACTTTGTGCATTAGTCAAATGTTTTAAAGCTATGAGATTCTATTGTCTTTGCACACTTAACATATAAAAAATGAACAACGATGATCCATTTCACGAAAGTTCCGAAACTCACACACACATAACAAGGAATATCTCCGAAATGGTTCACCCTACAAGAAAATTTATTCAGACATAAATTGTGTATTTTAGCAAGATCTACATTTTTTGTATAGTATGATTTGATCTATATCTAACGGCTTACCAGTTATTCAAAAGTCGTTTAGACTAAATGCGACTACAGGGGCTATAGCAGCCAGAAAATTCAAGATATACATTTCATTTGCCATCAAAATTTCTCAAACATATGGCATTTTAATCAAAATCGTTAGAGCCATTTTCAAGAAAATCAAAATGTTTGAAAAATGTTCCAAGTAAAGAGTAGTTTAGGGTGGGGCTATTTTCTTCAAAATCATCGTGTCGCATCCTTGAAAGACATCACTTAAATACCAACTTTGGTTTTTAACCTACTTTTTGTTTTTGAGTTATGCTGTCCACAGACACACATAGACACACACACGGACCTTTTTCCATAAATGCTTTTTTGGATTCAGGGATCCTCAAAACATATATTTCCTGTGAAAACTCGACATCGAATTTTTGAGTGGAATACAATACTTCCCCTACTGACCAGTAGACAAAGTTAAAAAACTAGAAAAGAAACAATTGTGACACTTTATAAAGGCTTGTAATCCCTCTACTTTTATATGGTAATGAAAAATGGGTCCTCCACAGAACTTCTAAAAGGAGGTTAGAAACAGCTGAGATGCAATTTGCCAGGCAAATATGAGATTGCGCATTTAAATATCATATACCCAACTTTCAAATACGAGAAATGTGGTCCTTATATGAGGGATTACAGATAAATGGCAAGTGCTTTGAGCGCACACCGTTCTATTTTTTACTCATAACTAGAATACCCAGAGAGGTCAATATAACCCTTTTCCGTTTTTAAGTCTTAACTACTTTTCAGATAACGGACCAAGGACTATTTCCTGTTATGACCCTTATTCGTTTCGCAGGTGCTCTCATGGTTTCAAATATCTGTGCTTTTCGCTCAATCCAGTTTGAATTAGATAAGGGTTCACCTTTGACGCCCAGAGTGATAATATTAACCCCTTTAAAGTAACATTATCTCCTTCTGTATGCTTGACATTTATTTGATATATTTTATATTGAAGCTATTTTAGTTTATGATGCAATAATGAAGAAAAACGAGGCACTTTTATTTAAACTGACAACAATGAGCAATCAGGGTGTCCTTTACTTCCGAAACTCGCGTGGCAGTGAAGTGAAGGTGGAAATGTATGGGAAACGCTATTTACGTGAAGATGAGCTGCTTTCAGTGCTCTCGAAGGTAATTCAGATGGAGGTGAACCTTTTTTCTGATGAGATAGATGACGAGTTTTTACCTCAAACAACTAGAGAATTAGGAAATGAATCATCAAATATCAAGATACGGGTTCCTCACTTGTTGAAAATGAACATTCACAATCTACTAAGTATTATATAAATATTATTCAGATCCATCACTGGAAAGAATTAAAAGAGTATCTTCAGCAACTTGCAGAGAAACTATACATTCCGAATACCTCAAGAGTCGCTCACTTCGTAGGAAAATAGGTGATAATGAAGGCAATGTTGATAAAGTTGAAAAATAAATGACGCCAAACAGGAGGAAATGGCAAATTCTTAAATTCTGAAAATATATTAAAACTACCTCTAAATGCACCGTTTGTAAGAAAATTGTTTGCGAATATGGACAAAGAAAATTCAATACAAATGTGACAATTGTGGAGAACGATAAACTATTCAAAATTTACCTTAAAATGAATGATTTCATTTATTCATTTAAAACTAAGTAAAATAATTAGTTTCTGTTTTGATGGGCTTTATTGATAATATATATAAATATTCTTCGAATAAAGTGAGTTTGCTACTTGCGCCTTTCTTTACTGTTCTTTTATATTTATATAAGCTTAGTGTGCGAATAATGAGGAAAAACATTAAAATGTGATATATAAATATAATTTTTAAAATAAAAGTGAAGAATACCGAATTAAACACTAGGAGTGAAATTGACCTCCTTGGGCGTTAGAGGGGTTAGGGAAAGGCTGAGCGTCCTAGTGTTATGACGTGTTTTGATAATGTGCCAAATTTCGTTAAAATTAATTAATACTGACCCTTGTCGCAATAGACTTAAATATCTAAATAAACTGAACTATTGAAAGAGTGTGTTTTCCTAATGGTATAAACAATTGAAATCAATATATACATGTATTAAAAATGTGCTTAATGTATTTAAATGACAGAAATTTAAATATCAGTATGTAACGGCGCTCGTCGTTGTCCATACATTTTTGACACCACTTTTGGAAATTATCCATTACACGTTGAGAAATGCTGGAAATTGCAAGGCCGATTTGGTATTAATTCTTCCAGGGTGTGAATTTGTCTTGTACTCTTTATGCTCGAAGTTACCCCAGAGATACAAATCGCAGGGGGTTAGATCGGGGGACCGAGGGGGCCACAAATCTCTACTAATAATTCTGTCCTGAAACACACGTTCAATTGTTCTCATCGAAAGATTGGCTGAATAGCAAGGACGAACAGATAAAGAATTGAGACTCAGAACAGGTTCAAGTAGATCAAAGCTTGTTGAAGAAGAAGTAGAACAAGAGGAAAAAGAAGAAACAGAAGAAGTAAAATAAGTAGAATAAGAAGAAGAAGAAGAAGAAGAAGAAGAAGAAGAAGAAGAAGAAGAAAGCCACCTCTAACTAGTGCTACACTCTGTTTTGGAAACCCCTGCTCTAGATTCGACTTGAGTGTCACTCGGGTATTCCAGCGTTTACGGTAGGTACGTCAAGTAAGAAAGTAAATCCGGGGCATTAGCTCTTCACTCACCCCGGGATGCCATTGTTCTGCTTCCCAATGTCTAGCCTTCCGGAATGATCGTATTCCAGAAAGTTAACAGTTTAACTGTGTAACTTGCCTAACCAAATCTCCATTACATGGGGCTTGCTAATTAGCAGAAGCTGTTTAGTTTGGTAAACAGATTACAATGTTTCTGTTCATCTGGTGTTTATAAATTCACAAAGTTAACGCCCAGAGGCATGATTTTAACCATTGAAGCATTGCACGCAGCGAATTGTTATACGAGATAAAGCTCATATATAGATATAGCGGAGCTCGTTACGGTAATGTTTCTTTAAATTGTAATGGAAAAATTAAATACTACATAACAATTTAGAAGCACTGTCAAAAATTAAGAATTTAATTTATGATCTTCATTTTTCAGCCACTTACACACGGTACAGAATCTTGTTACCCAATAGACGCGTTCACAACGAGTGAAAGTGAAAATTCTGATGAGTATTCACATGACTTGCTCTACTTTTCTACTAACTATGCTTATAAACTCTTATTCCTCTAACATCTTCATGTTAATCGAGATTAACATTTGTAGAAATTATCTTATTGCATGTTTGCTTGTAGATGCAAGGAAAAAATGGGAATACAGTAAGCCTTGAGCGATAGTCAGATCCTTTAAAGTTTTTAAATTCCGTTCTCTTGGTATGGCCAATGGATAAGAAGTGAATAACGACCTTTCTTTTAAAAAAAGTTTAAGTATTGCAAAACACCAAAATAACAAGCAATATAATAATATAGGATAATGCGGTTGCATGGATACGTTTCCCTTAATTATCCACTTGTCAGATATTTGCCCGTTTCCCGCCACCTGGTATGTTTACCAACAGCCCCCGTTGGGAGGTACTGCAACCTCTACAACTGCTGTGGTGAGAGGGCTGCGAACCACCTGAACTCCTGGTACCCCTAAGGTTACCAGAAGTATGCCACGCCGAATATCTAAGCTCCTCCCGAAAGAGTTGCTCGGATTGGGTTGGACTGGGCTGGGCATTGGTTAACAAAACCAGGGAGATTGGATATGTCTGGACGTGATGCTCACGCGGGTGCCAGCCTACAGGGCTGGAAGATGGTGCGCGAGTTCACTCATGGACCTACCGACCTCTAGAGTTGAAGCTCAAAAGCCACGAGTGCCCTTCCGTCTTCGCGTAAGCGGCGTTTTAGACACCAGGTAGGTAATGGCTCCGCCTATATCCCATTGTTTACCAACACCAAATAAATTTTAGGACTCATGGACATACTTCTGTTTAGTACATTTTCTTTCTTTCTTTTTTTTTCTTTTTTTTTTTTTTTTTTTTTTTTTTTTTTTTCCTTTCTTTCTTTAAGTGAGATTCTAGGTTTATCTCACCCAAGGCTGACTCACGGCTTATTTCGCCCTACTCAGCTAACTATTCCCTTGTCCTTATTAATACAAAGACCCACTTTTTTCTCTCATTTGCCATAACATAGGTAATCTGTCTTTTTCATTTTTATTTAAGTACCTCTTGGTATTACAAGGCTTATAAAAGGTACCTTGTTAAACCTTTCCTGTCAAATCCTCATATTTACACTACAAGCTTATCCCCACGCATTACGCTTTAGTAGATGCCTTTTAAGATTACAAACTAAACCTCAAGGATGTTTTTGCTATACATGTGGGACATCAGCTTTAAGTTCTATAAAACTAACAGTGTTATGAAATAAACAATGGAATTGCTTCTGAATCAATTTTCAAATACATTTAATGTTTTGTATAAACATTAGGATTATAATTGCTCAAAACTGTAGCTAAATGAGCACACTATTGGCGAAGCTTAATTAGTAGTTCGATTCATACTCATTTAATTAAAACACCATTACAAAGCTCTGTTACAAATTATGTTTCGGATGCGTATTAAAAATACAGCACTATTTCGCTGTAAATAAACAACTATCATATTAACTCGTCCATTAACTAGGCAATTAACCGAGCAAACAAGTAATAATATAACCATACTTGTGGGAGGTATGCCATTTGGATAGTTATTTACTCAGTCGATAGCAATACCTGTAATTACGAAACAAAAAATACAATTAATAAAAAAATATAAATAAAAGGACCAAATAAGTGTTTGAGTAAGCTTCCGCAGGTAATGTTGAAGTTATCTTGGTCCGGTGTTTCCGGTTTAGACCACGTGTTGAAGCGTGGATCATCAGTTATAGTGAATAACTATATTTCAGGATCAAAATACATTTTAAGCACAGTCTGCTGTGAAAATTAATGACATCATTGCTTTCTCTATTGCGTACTTAAACTAAACAAAGAAAACAATGTATTCTACCCAAAATTTTGATGTTGAAACTTCATCGGTAATACATATTTTAGGACTAACTAAACCCATAAATATCTATTTTCATTCTGTTTACGCACATGCCTGCCTGTCTCTCTACGAACAGCAAAATTCAAATCGGAAACTCTGAGTCATGAAGGCTTTAAATCGGACATTTTTATTTTTCTACTTTTGTATACTATGAAAATATAATCCATTCTGATTAAGTGGATATGTGTTATTACAATATTTACTGTCTTAAATTAATTTAAATAAATTTAACTGTGATCCTATATTTTGTTATTCAAAGCTACTCTTTTATACAAAAGAAAGCTAATAAATTGTTCTGAAATGCAATACGCACATACAAATTAGAAAATGTTGGAGCTTCGCATTTATGGCAAATCCCTTTCTAGTACACGAAAACAACGTGATTTGCTAGAAAGTTCTCGAAATATAAAGATAAAAAATAAAATAAAAGCCATTTATTTGCAGGCGTGATTTGAACTTCCGACCTTCACCATGACTTTGCAGCATATTAACCATTGCGCTATTAACACCGTATCCATAATCCGCAGGCTGGTGAATGCGGTGTTGGCGCCTACATTTTGCATCGTCTCTAAAATGTACGGATGCCTGGCTACCAATCCGCAGGATGAGAAGAGACACCCGGTATAGTAAATAGTTTTTCAGCGATTTATAGGATACAGTTGGCAACACTAAATAAACAAAAGACTGACCTAGTGATAATTCGTACAAAATAAAAGAATGAACAGGTGATAATTGGTATATTAATTTAACCGTTCTCTATGTGGAATAGTCAATGTAATAAAGACAAAACTCTATTGTTTGGTCTTTTTATGAACTGAATGACACCACCTCCCACTCTAAAGCAATCAGGAAGGAAACAGACAATACGGCTGTCAAAATACACCACCTACATAAACGTTCTTCCAATAAAAATAAAGCGTAAATCACACGCACAAAAATTGTGTGTTTGTTGTTTGTTCCCCCCTAGGCATATGTAAAGTAGTGGCTGTTGACGTGTTCCAAGGGGTGAATGTCGACACTGCTGTCGGAAAGATAACAACACCTGGGGCGTGAGACCCCATTTGCTGCACATGCTGTATCCGCTCTGTGGCTGAGAGTCATGACTAAGGCAGTATGTCCGCAACCATAACTTAAAACCTTTATAAGCTACGGCTATAGGGGAAGGACACGCGCTACATACACAACGACATAAGGGACGCAATGCTCGGGGTCATGCTTCAGATAAACTTCAGGTATAATTATCGTGCAAGCAGCCACATGAAACATCTTTCACTGAGTCCCACCTCGTGAACATTCCAAGACATTTAACATGCGGTAAAACAGTAAACAAAATTATTTCACTTCCTTCAAGTACACACATAACAATCTTAGATAGACATATTTGGAATTTCTAACATTCAAATTGGGAATCTGTGCATTTTGTATTCTAAACACTGTGACATAGGCTATAAAAGCCTAGTGATTTAATTATAAATGAATTATCTATACATATATAAAAATCTGATGTGTTGCACTCACATGACTTTCTCTACTCTTGTACTAACCATTCTTACAAACCCCTTATTCCTATATCTTCTTCGTGTTAGTTCACATAAACAATTGTAGAAATTATCTCATCGTTTATCTTCTTGTAGGCACAATGGCAATATGGGAATACAGTATACTTTGAGCGATAGTCAAGTCTTTTAAAGCTTTCAAATTCCTTTCTCTTTGCACGGTTAACATACAAAAATGAATAACGATGTTCCATTCGACAGAAGTATGTTTTCCAAAACTCACACAAATAACAAGGAATATCTCCAAAATGATTCACTCTACAAAAAAGTTTATTCAGGCATAAATTTTGTGTTTTAGCCAGATCTACATTTTTGTATAGTAAGATTTTGACTATTTCTTATTGTTTACGAGTTATTAAAAATAATCCAGAGTAAAGAGGAATACATAGCTACAGTCAGAAAGTTCAAAATATAAATTTCACTTGTCATAAAAATATCTTAAAGATATGACATTTTAATTAAAATCGTTAGGGTCATTTTCAAGAAAACCAAAACTTTCGAAAAATATTCCATGTAAAGGGTAGTTTAGGCTGGGACTGTTTTCTTCAAAATCTTCGTGTCGTATCCTTGAAAGACATTGAAACCAACTTTGGTTTTTAACCGATTTTTTGTTTTTGAGTTATGCTATCCACAGACTGACTGGGGGACAGATATGGGCCTTTTTCCAAAAATGTTGTTTTTGGATTCAGAGGGTCCCAAAATATAGATTTCCGGTGAAATCTGGATATCGAATTTTTGAGTGGAATACAATACTTTCTGTACTAATCGTAGTAGAGAAAGTAATTAAAATGAATGTGTGTTTGTCCCCTATGCCCTCCTAAACCTCTTGACCGATCATTTCGAAATTCGGTACGTATATGAAATTTTTGGTGCAGAAGTTTCGTATGCTATCCATTTTAGTATAAAACGTACCTTTCACACGGAGTTCCGTACTTTCTTTGCCTTTAATATGAAATTCACATATCCTTCCCGACTTGCTTTTCCTTTACTATGAAATTCTCAAATCCTTTTCTACTTGCTTTGCCTTTATTATGAAATTCACATATCCTTCCCAACTTGCTTTGTCTTTAATATGAAATTCACATATCCTTCCCTACTCGTCCTTCAACATACAAGTTTTACGATTTTTTATGATGATATATAAATGCCACATATTACATTCATACAACTTTTTATACTCACTTTTCTTTTACGAAACATGATCACACTTCTTTCTCTACTCCGTCTTCCGCAAAGCATGCATACAATTTTCTATATGATTCACACAGAAATACAATACCTTACATTCACACAGCTTTCTCTACTTGCTTTTCTTCCTCGTATATTTGGGGTTATTCAACAGTGCTTTCGCATAGTGTTTTTCGGGTGTTTTATTTATTTTGTTTATTTTAAGTTTTTATAGTATCCAACGCAAGTCTAAAAGTTGTAGGGATAGAATCGTCAAAACACGGGAAACGTTGGCTATTTCAGCTAGTTATTATTATAATTAAAGCTACGTAGGCTTTCACGGCCGGCGTCTAAATTGTAGAAAGAAATATCTTCCGGGCTGACGGCCACTGTATGGGTTTCCTAGAAAAACTACTGTATATAGCATGCAAACCAAACAATTGTATATAAAAATGATAATGTTAGTCTGTAAGCTGGGCCCGTTGTACCAGCACCAGACACAATTGGTTAATGAACAATAAACAAAAAAATCCGACGCATCAGTCGTAGTGATACCTTCCACGAGGAGACTTCGACAACGCCACTGAGGATGTCTACCGCAGTTGTAGACGAAACGTCTGGAAGACAGATCTCCAGCAGACCACGGCATAACAGCCCGGAAGATATTTCTTTCTACAATTTATTATTATAATTGTTTATACCTACATAACACAGTAATCATAAATTAATCATACTGCTAGTGGTAATTGTTATGATTACATAAATATAAAGCAATCTCAAATTTATTCATTAATGAAATGATGTTGTAGCTATATATCTTAGCAGTGAATTCTGATAATTTTGTTTATATGTGCATGTAAATGTGAAATATTGTGTAGTGACGCACATGTGATGTTATTATAAGCTATACTTGTTAGCACACGAGCTTGATGTGTTGTATTCTTATAGCATGTAAATATGTATAATAAACTCTGCGTTCAGTGGCTTTCCTGGCCAAAGCGAATTAACAGAGTGCTTTCTAATCTAATCTAATCTAATCTATCCTGAAAATGTACCTACCTATTGTTCTCATTTGATCCCTTCATTTGCTACCTTTTCCCACATTTTCTTACTCATAATGCTTAGAGTATGTTCAGCAAGTATTAAATTCTACCAAAAAACCACCATATCGATATTTCAGTAGCCGTGCACTTTTTAGGCCCCTTGAATAAAACAAACATTTTGTGCAATTCCAGCATTAAGACTGCTTATTATGACGGCATAAATCGTGCGAAATGTCTCTCTTTGTGGCACCAGGGCCAGATAATAGATGATGCGATTACCGTGGCAACAAGACAGCAATGACGTCATCTGCACCACAACAATTTTCTACAATGTGCCTATAAGAAAACCTGAAATCATTACCCTCGCAAGTGCAGCAACATTCAAATACAAGAACCATCTGATCACCTCTTTTTTGTAAACATCTTTTGATTTTTTCTGGAATTAATAAACTCTCAGCACTCTTGGCTTCATTCAAAATGTCAAGCGGAATATATTTTCAATAGCTTTATCATTACCTTCCATTTTCCTCTGCAAGTGTTGAAACAAATGATATAACATCTGCTTAACAACCATATTACGTCGTTCATCTGTGATCTCTGATACATAATAAATTTGGCAAATGAAAATTATAAATTATTTTTACGTATTTTAATACTAAAATTGCATAAAGCGTTGTATAATCTTTCGCTTTTGCTCACTCGTTAGATGTACTCTAGTGTCACAATCAGTCAGGTTATAACTGGTTGCATAAATAACTATTCTACAATCTCCACGTGCGTCTGTCTGATTTTATATGTACAGCGTTGCTCAAAACGAAAAGTGGATACAATACCAAACTTGAAATAATGAGTTCAGTATTTTCCAGGGGTGCAACACGAAGATTTCCATGAAAATTTCTAAATCCTAAATTGCCCACATGGCTAATTATATGTATCTATATTTTGAATGCTTGACAATTTCCAGGAAGTCAATTGTCAAAAATGTATCACTGAACAAATGTGAAGCCCTTTAAAATATACGCCTATTGTTATTACAGATACCTTTCAAATATCAGCTATTCCTTAGATTTTCATTATCAGTTTGAGGTTTTATACATGAAGTAGCTATAAAATATATTTAAAAATAATATGTACAACCTATACAAAAATAAATGACAGTAGCGAGAGAAAATTCCTGTGAGTGTAATGCATTGGAAATTATAATTATGTATTAGAATTTTCTTTCGACTTTTGTACAGACTTTAGTAATATTAAATACAATTATGGTGTTATAATAGATAATTCTCAAGTTCCTCTGTTGTTTAAGAGGGAGCGAGCTTTTTATATGCTGCTTTTGATATTATTTGCACTCTTCTATGATGTGCTTCACGGTGCAGCGCTTCTATTATCTAATATTTATGGGTAAGTCTTGTGAATCCGATACTCAGACAGCCGATGGAAACTTGTTGCTGATGGGCAATATTAATCAATGGGTATGTTGTCCTCAGTGATGAATGATTTTTTTCTTTTCAAGTTTTCTGATATTCTAGCTGAAGTAAAAAGTTCTCTTGAAGTCTGGATATGTCTGCTTCCTGCACAGGAAAAATAGTTGCTTCATTACCTTAAGAGAAGGTAATGTACTTTCTATTAGCTTTCATATATTTGTATCGAAATGCTTTCATCGTGTTTTAGTGAAATATAGCTTCAAGTATGAATGACAAGTAAATACTAGGTCATATTTATGACCTTGAGAAAATTAATTAATTGGCGGGAATCAAATAGGTTGTTTTTATTGCCGTGTCTTGGATACAAAGTAAAAGCGTTTTCTGTATTTCAACATGGTCAGGTGATCGAACACAATATTACTTTATTGTAATATGTCAATTTGCTCAAACCTTAATCACTGGATCCCGAGGCATATGCCAATCGTTCCACTGATTGATGTTTCCCTGACGACTTCAATTTCATATCCTGAAGTTGCAACTAAATCCAGTAAGCGAATATCCTCGAGGGACATGAACCTATCACTTGTCGTTCCGCTGCAGAAGCCGATGCCAGAGTCCAAATGTCAAGGTTTGAATTGTAAGCTTATCTGGCATGAAGCTTCGAGATGTGTGTATGATAGTTCAGGTACCTGGCAACGGCTAATACGTGGACACTGTTGGGAATTATCTTCTGTTTATTACTCTATGGGTATCTTACAGCGGCATACCACTGTGAAAAGATGCTGAACACTGGAGTAGGCTGGTACCTTATTGCCACCACCAATTTAACAGCTCATAGAATGAAACTCTGATGCTATATTGTCTTAGTTTTTACCGCGAAGTCCATTACTTTCCCCACTACGTATAGTATGTAGGAGAAGTATTGTTTGTATTCGATCCTAAATTTCCATGTCGAGATTTCACCGAAAATATCTGAATCCAAAAGAAGCATTTCAGAAAAATGTCCGTGTGTGTCTGTGTCTGTGTGTGTGTGTAAGTGTGTGCCTGTCTGAACAGCACAACTTAAAAAGGTAAAGTCGGTTAAAAACCAAAGTTTTCATTTAAATTTAATATCTTTCAACGATGCGGCATGAAGATCTTGAACAAAATTCTTTCCTTCTAAACTATCCTTTAATGCATTTGATTATTTCTGTAAATATCTTGAACACGAGGTATTTTAATTAGAACTGTTAGATCAATTTTTCAGAAAAATAAAGGTAACGAAAATAGTCAACGAAGAAGAGGAAACTATTTGTTGATACTCATTTCTTTGAGCAGTGAAGATGCGAAAACCTCTGACAATTATTAAATATAGAATAATAAATTGTAATGTCATGCTGCGCATTAACTGCTATATCACAGTCCGTAACATTTGCTCACTTCTCTCCCAGGAAAGGAAGGTATGAAAGTGGCAAACTGGCTTATTGGCTCAAAACGCCATGTAATAAATGAAATGCAGGGACAGAAACTAATGTCTTATTTGCGAACATATGAAGACACTGAGTTATTTCAGTGGTGGATGCTGAATTATTTCATGATTTAGTTCTCAAATTATATAATGCTTAGATTAACTCATGGAATGCTGCATTCAACTCGTGGATAGTCTTCATATGACACTCGTGAAACTTGTCCTAAGAACGAGGTTCGTGTCAAAGACAAGATTATTAACTTTTTCTATAAATTACATGGGTTAATAGCACTGTTCCAGGTTAAATCTAGTCAAAACTGTCCTCATATTTAACTTTCTTATATTACTGAAGTGGTAAAAGCACATTTCATGACATTCTTTAACTTTTGAAAACTGTAAATTTCAGAAACTATTTCGAAATGCAATTTCATATATTAAAATAGTTCATTTAAGTATTGTCTTGGTTCCCTCAAATTCTGCTATTGAAAAAGCATCCTTTGTCATGTTTTCTTTGAGTATGTTTTATTATGAATTCTAGGTTTTCTTATCACTGTTGTATTAATTATTATATTTTTCGTGTTATTTATTTTAGTTTTAATTATAATGTAAAAATAAATAAGTGGGCATTAGGAAACACTAATACTAACATTCCTTTTTCACGAAAGCGTTTTAAATCGGAGTTAACGAATCAAAGATTTAACCTGAAAACCCCAAATGTTACTGATACTATGTTTTGCAGTGTACACAGATATGAGCAAGATGTCTTCGACTCGTCCTTGTTCTTTATTTGGAGATCAAAGGAAATATCAATACCATGAGTAGTACGGATTCATTTGAAGTTGAAACAAGGTCACATAGAGAAAAACAAAGAGAATAACAAGAAACCACTCCTTCCTCTGAGAAAACGACAACCTAACAAAAGGCGAAAAGTTCGAATAAGATTCAAGTCAACAGAAATGCTTTCTTGTA